>JAQOTN010000010.1:0-246491 GCA_028554745.1 Blastocrithidia nonstop
CAGTGATTATTTTTTATGAGCGTCGTTTTTTAATTGGTTGAATACTTTAACTTGTCAGCTGTTCGTCTTTGACAAACTAGTCGAATGTCGTCGTAATGTGTTAGTATTTAGTTGCTAGAGTAATTTTAGTTTAATTCTATTAATCAGGATAGTTTAGTTAAAGTATGTTTGTAATTTAGTTGCATAAAGAAAAAGAAATAGATGATAGATTAACGTTTTACATGTTACCATTTCATTTTTTATTATTTGAGCAATTTTACCTGCGTAATACGCACTTTAATCTTCATCACTGAAGTGTTCTTGTTTTATCCGAGTGTGTGGTACATGTTCGTAGGTGTATTGTTTTTATTTTTATTACCTCTATCATCATTCTTATAACTAGTTTTAATATACTTCCTCAAAAACTTACATGTCTTCGTCTACATCGTATATCTTTCGTTTCCGTGAGTGTTAAGTTTGAACATTATTACTCGGTTATTCATTCTCTTCATCTTTTGGTTGTTCCGCATCAATGATAGGTGTAGGTTCACCTACGGTAGTCGTACGCGTTTTTATTCTTGTTGGTGCACTTATTGTGTAGAGTGCGCATACGGTTTTTCGTGGGAGTGGACCTCCTTCGAGAATTTAATGTGTGTCACCGTCATACAGATGTCATTTGTCTAATCTTTATTTGACCAACGCGATCACATGATGCGGATCACTTTCAAACTTGCACACCGTGCAAGTTGTATCTCTTATTAATTATTTGTAAAGTCGGTGATCTCAGACGACAAGAGAAGCTATGATGGTAGCGTATATGCTCCTACCACAGTTCTATTCTTTGGCTGTGTAATGTTGAAGAGTACAATTTGTGGTGGGTCTGTAAATGTGATAGTTTCCATTTCTGTAGCTGCATGTTTCAAGTGTTTTTTTTCTGTGCAATCATGGTGCACTCTTGAAAACACATGTTTTGGTATACTTTCATCTTTCGCCTTTTGTGTGATATTATGTTGTGCTTTCTTGAACAAATGTCTATCTGCTCAAGTTGAAGGCTAACTGTCTGTTATTTTTACTGCAGCACCATTTGTCGGACGTAACGTGATGATTGCCACTTATGGAGTGTTGTGTTATTCGTTAGTGTTTTACCTTTAGTATTCGTTGTCCTTCGTGTTACTCATTTCCTGAGCTTCGGTTGACAAATACTATGTCATATTTCCACACACCGTAAAAACATATTTCTCATCCGTTGTGATTTCATAAAACAAATTTTCAACTATGGGTAATTTTTTGCTTAGTTATTTTATGACCGTCACTGGTGCTGTCGTAAATTTTAATTGTAACGTGTTAAGCAAGTGTTTTGTTGCGCTAGCAGTTTGAGATTAAATATTATTATCGAACTTGTTTATATATTCAGGCCTCGATTGATTGTTGCAAGTAACTCCGTAATTGCTGTTACCGCGCATCCTTTTATGAAATCACTAAATTCATCAAATGAAATTCCGTTAAATTTGTTGAAACACAGGTACTGTGGTCTACCGAATTGACCGACATGTCACTATTTTATATGTTGTATTGATTTGATTTATATTAGAAATCTATAGCAGCATTTACTGCGATTATCGTTCGTACATGGTCAATAGTAGTAACATTTGAAATTAAGTGAGTAAACAAATTGGTAGTATCAAAGTAAATATTATGTGTGTTCACAGAACAGAGTTTGTGTAAGTTTTGTTGCTGAGAGTTATAGTTATAATTTTCTTATTTATCTTTTCTTCATGATGGCGTTGTTATTTTGCTTTTTTATTAACTCGCGCATAGTGGGGCTGTTGCCAGGACAAAATGTTAACTTGTAGTAGGTATGTGGTACGAAGTAGCTCCTCACCTTAGTGGTGTCACTTGTAATTTATGTTTGAGGGATTTCGTTGGTTGTACGTTTCTATATGTTCTGTTCTTCCTTCTATTATTAGGGAATGATTTGTGCCACAAGCGATTACTTAGCCTTATATTGATATTCTTCTGAGACCCCGTAGTATGCATTGTGAGTAAACATTTATGGCTCTTGATAGCCATTTTTCTTAGGTCAGTATCAAAATGTTTTGGGATTTGAGTTTTGAACATTTAAATAATATAGGTAGGTATTGAAACCTCTAGTATTGTACCCTTTTATCTCGTAATGGTGATTTTGGCGATTTCGATCAGCGAAGACTGAACTAAAATAATTTTTCAGCTTTTTATGGTAAAAAAGCCCGATTTTAATTATTTTGGCCAAAAAATATGCGATTTCGATAAGTTACTCATATTTATTTCCCAAACTACGGGGGGTCGCCAGGTTTGTTGATATTGCGTGTTTGAACAATCTGATAGCAATATTTGATTATACTGAAGGTTAATCAAATAGCGCTTCTGCTAAGTGAATACCCCTGTATCCTTTAACGTAACTCGTAGGGCATACTGCTTTTCTTCACATTTAGAGAGATATTACCGTTTTTTAAATGACCTTCGTCCGTTCTTCTTAGAATATATCCATCGTCACTACAATATTTGGTATTCACATCGTTTTTATCGGTTGTGGTTGTATGTACTCATGTGAAAGTGGAGTTCACCTGCTACGTATCTACTTTGAAATGTATTTAAGTACTTATATACTCAGGTCTCCTGCTTATCGAAATGATACTGATATTTAGTCAGTTTTTCCTGTGCGTAAAGTCGCCGAGAAATCACCTTTGCGCTTAGTGCATTCATTTTTCCGTTTACTAACATTTTCTTTCATTTATGTTTAAATTCTTTCTTCGTAATAAAATAAATTTTCGCATTAGATTCGGCATCTCCGTGGACTGATGTTGTTAACCGCAAAGTAAAGTACACTAATTCATTAAATTTTGTCTACAACTATAATTCGCTTGATATTAATAAATATGCATAGATGCTATTTAAGTAGGGAGCACTGCTAAAGCTAGCGATGACATCGAAAATGAGCTATTTTAATAGTTATACAGCTCGCACACCGCACTGTCACATTATAGTCTTAAATACATTGAAATGTTTTAAGATCAGTATTTACTGATATGATTATAACTGAAAATGTTATTTATTAAAAATCTACAGACAATCAACTTCTTTACTCATTAACAACATGTTTATTTATTAAAATAAATATTGTTTGGCAATGCAGTGTACATATTATGTTTGCGTGAACTATGGCGATGTTGTCAATCGGAAATGTTGATACGTCCAATCTACAAATGCAAACAAATGTCAACCTCAGCCTAAAATCAATAAATTAATGCACTTCACTCAGCAATTAACAAAATAATTCAGCAGGAAAAATGAGCTGAATACATAAAGAAGGTTTACCTACTCAGAAAGACATAACGCATCAACTAAAACTACCCCAATGACTTATTATCAATAAAGACAGTACACAAACGATGCATCGTTTCAGAAATGTACAGGCAATGGCTAGACAGCATAATGTTACCAATGGTGTATTGACTATGTTAATTACAAACACAACAAGTCATTATTCTAGTAAACTTACAAAATTAGTTGTTTAATATCAGCTGAGTATATTTACTACGAATCATGATTAACTAAGGAAGTAGTAAGAAATATAGTAGTGACGAAGAGTGTACCCGATGAAGCCACAACGTCGCAAAAACCATAGCACAACGCACTTTTAGTTGAAAGGATGTGAAAAGTATAATCAATGAAAGAAAACTGTAAAATCACAACAAGACAAAGAAGCACCAGTAATAACAATAAGGCTAATGATGAATGCAGCAAAGGCAACCATATCACAGACCAAGCTCTTTGACGATCACAACAACAACTAACAAAAAGACCTGACGTACTTTTTTCATGGAGTAAGTAATCGCTACAACTTAAGAAATACATACAGGAAATAAGTGTTTCTGGCACCAAGGTATCAACCATATAAATATGAAAGACAGCAGAAAACCCAATACAATGGAAGTAATTCTAGGAAGTATGTAAAAGACATTACAACAAACAATAAATAACAACAACAACAATAAGACAGTAAATACTCTAATACATGAGGAACAACAGTATGTTCAAGCACTATAATTTAAGAACGAAGTGACAAAACTAGAAAAGGTATACAAACGACAGCAGCAATAATTCTGAAAGTAACTTACACAATTCTTGTGTGCACAACACGAAATAGTTCATCCTTTCAAAAATGGGTTCTGTTAATAAGCATGTGTCAATAAAGATGGAAGTAGATGCACATATGCATTACAAGAATATCATGTAACGAACTTACATGTATACAAAAAATATATTGGTCAAATTACATAGTCAAACTTTATTTGATTTGGTAAGTACAAAGGTGGAGTAACAAACGTTGATTCATCGTGTGTAGTTACGGCAATAGCCAACACACTAGCCACATTACCATATCCGTACAAAGTTGATAGTTTAATACATAGTGTGTTTGAATTACCATCTAAGTCAAATACCCAAGTATTATTATCCGAGATGAATGTTATACTTCCCATTGCACCAAACACAGCATTATGTTAATCGAAAAACATGGACAGACACGTTAAGAAGCTCTTCTCCATCAAACCTACTCGAGTAGAAGAAAGATGCTCAGCATCTAAATTCACATAACTACTTTATTATAAGGTACTCTATAACATGAATAAATTTTATAGTAGAAACAACAACGACGATACTGATGCTGATGAAGATGAATAGTACGACACAACTAACGAATTAACACAACACGCTAACATGGTCAAAGATTATGCAATCGAGCAACTCAAACCAATGGGTAGCAAACCAGTAGACATACCTAGAACCATTGTCTCATAAATAATGTAGCACCATAAACAGAAGTATGAAGAAAATAGGTAGCTACCATGCTGCGATGGCGGTTCACTGAAAACACACCAACAGACTAAAATGACCTTATAAACGAGTAAGCGATAACCATCAATGTTCATGTTAAGCGTTCGTACAAATATCAATGGTTAACTGGTGGGAATAAAAGAAATACTATCAACCATCGTATACGTGACAGATAATAAAGATGAGATTACGTACAATCTATACAGCGTGACTAACGAGTGAAAGTGAACCACGCCATACCGTGGCATTCATCCGCAACCCACGAAGCAACTCAGTGAAATGGCATTTGTATGATGGTAGCTAATACCAGACAGTCTTACGTCAACCACTAGGCAAGAAAGCAGTTTGCCTCTTTTACGTCACACCCCCACAACCTAAACCCTAACCCTTACCGTTCCACCCGACGCCTGAAGAACAATACGCAGATGAACAAAATTACGTTGACGCATCACTCAATGAACAATAACTAATTATGCGACAACAGCATAACAATTTGAGAAGCTCCTAAGTAAACATTTAATATGTAGTACAACAACAACAATTATAATAATAACAGCACATGAGAAATTTAAGCCACAATGCAAGCATCATGTACCACGGAATACTGGAAAAGTCATAATAGTAAACCCTATTAATCGAAAATATAGATGATGAAGGTAAGTTGGTATACAGAGTAATCACAGTTCCAAACAAAACGATACTGAACAAAAACCGGGATAAAAACAGAAAACTAACATAAATCCACACTTAAACCAGTTATGAAGAAATAGTATCAGTAAATGAAACATAAAAAATTCATTGCTTTTTCCTCACACCGACTGAGAGACTAAAATCCCCGACCTTACTTACAACTTAAGTATAGAAAAATAAGAAGAGTAAATATAGTAATTCATATCGATGATAAAAAGCCCAACGCAAATCGAAAGTAGCAACTAAATTAATTAATAAAAGAAAGAAGATTTAAAAAATTCCTACACAATTCGTTTTACCTAAATTTAAGAATGATTTAATTAATCGTATGTTAATTTCTTCATGCCTACCTAAAAATAATAAAACCAAAAGTAATAATTGTATGAAAGGTAACTCCACAAGTAGTAATATTAGTTGTAGCGACGGATAAAATATATTTAAAAAATTTTTTAAAGCGAAGAACAAATCTCATTATCGGATAAGTAATAGTTAAATGACAAATAAAAAGTTGCAAAAAAAGTAGATCTAAGTGATGAAGAACATCAAGTTCATGTTACAGACACATAAACTCTAACATACCACGGCAACTAATAACCCATCGCATGTATCGAAAATATTAACGTCATTACCAATAAATCACGCTTAGGAAATATATACTTGTATTAAAATACCTTAAAATAGCACTATTTTTTTAAAAAAAAATTATACCAGCCACAAACATTACACTTCATGAAAAATGATAACGTCAATAAAAATACTTTCCTTACTCCTGCTATCTACATGCAATATGAAAACAAACATAACATCATCACAGTGTAACGCACGATCACAAACTTCACAGTAGGCGACTCAACAACAAAAAATAAGTATAGAACTCTGAGGTGACCATTGAGCAATTATTAAGTCGCAAAAAGTACAAGACCAGCACAACTCATTTAACACTTCAATATACGGCACAATACCCACCATGATGCACCATACATTGATAAAAATTAATTAGTGGTTAAAGGTTTAGTTCAGTGTAAGTAGTATCATGAACTGGTCGCAGCGTCTAACAGTGGACGCTATGCACATCAACGTAAATGTGGGAAATTTGTTCCGCGAGGGAGGCACAATAAACTAGGCCCGCACTCATTCACGTCTCAGTAATACAATACACACTACAATGTAATTTACAATTTTCAACCAAAAATAGTATTAGCAATTTTCAACGCGAACACAACAATCAGTATCATTATCATGCTTATTACCAATATGATAACAGCAGCACACAAACTCAAAAGAAATACACATACCGATTTGATAGCCTACAGAGACAGACAAGTAGTGAACGTCTCACTTCCCACCAACGATACGGGTGTTACATAATAATGAGTGAAGTAAATGACGTCAAGCTTGCAGCATCATTTTGATTGGCTACACCGCGTCTAACACAAGTGAGTGCTATAACTGACAAATGATGCTGACAACTGTAGTCCGTCAACATTTAACAAAAAGGGAAACCGACCCCACAACGAAAAAAGATGTAAATAAAGTGATATTAAATTATGACAATTAGAACGAATAGGGATAATCTCGCTCCGACAATAATAATGATATAGTAATAAACGAACAAATTATGAGTATTCACAAGATAAACGAATAAAAGCGATTATTAAAGAAACTAGTACCGTACTTATACTTGGCTGCAATAGACAAAGCAGCACGCCTTCTGTGTAACACAACGATGTCAAGGGCATTAAAATAAATAGCGTTACTACAACTGAAATAATTACACCCACAATAAGACATATTGAGTTTCTCTCATCTAAAACAAGTGCCACAATTTCATGCTCTGGCACAAGAAACGACTTCTAAAATAATTATGAAAGTAGTAGGACGCGCAGCAGCCCCAGGGCTAGATGGGTGGACACGAGAACTACTCGTGCCACTTATATAAGATCCAACATTACTCTTAGAAATCACAACAGTTATAAAAGATTTGCTGGCGGCAAACGTATCCTAATCGTTCGCCTACCGCCTACGCTCGGCCGTCATTCACCCTTTTCTAAATGATAGTAAAACTAACCAAATCAAACCCATCACACCATAGTTCATATGATTAAAATCGCATCATTGATTGCGCTGAAAATGGTGTAAGATTAAATAAAGCACCTCTTCCACGAATGACAATACGGCGTAGGAGGGGACGTATAGATGGCGGTAGAAAAAATACGACAAGCCTACAAAGACAATAATAATGACACGCTAGTAGCACTGGATGCCACAAACGCATACAATCGTATGAATAGTAAAGTTATTCTTTAACAAGTATATGTTAACGAGGGTTTTACTCCGACCTACGGATTGACAGAAGTTGCACTAGGGAAAGGTGCACAACTGGGTTTGTACAAAGACGACAAGCTGGCAGGCAAAGTAAATTCTACCGTAGTTGGTAAGCGTAACTTAGTTCAAGCTTTTCTGAACGACGCAGGACCTCTTCTCGACGACATAGGATACAATATCAATCCTAAGAAAAGCGTATACATCCAGAAAGAATTATTTATACCAGCATTCAATAGAGGTAGCAATAACAAATTTAGTTACAACAATGATGCTGATGAGGAGGAGGATGGTGGTGGTAATAAAAATGTTATTCCGCACGATGCAAAAGGCGAAGAGGAAACTATGGGTAATCACATCGCTATCAACGATAACAATGTTGGTGATATCACTGTTAATATGGAACCAATACCACGATCAATGAAAACAATTCGGATACTGGGAGCAGGCATACATCCAAACAATGCCATGGTAACAGACTACGTGAAAAAGAAATACTAAAATTATACACATTATTTCTCAACTCTCAGCAGCAGCAGATTACCAAAATCAGCCAAGATGACACTTTTACGAGGAGCTACCATCCCTAAACTGAATTTCCTCTTACGCACACATACCTTCAGTGAAACATCGGAAGTAGCAACTGACTTTGACGGAAAAGTACAGACAATGTTGTCCACATTAATAGATAACTCCCCTCTGGGCACAAAAGCAAAACTACTCGTAAAACTACCATTAAACAAAGGGGGCCTAGGCCTGAGATCGCAGCTGTAGCTGGCACACTTCACGCATGATTGTGTGGGTGTTCCACAAGAACAACGACGTCGTACTGAGTAGCTAGATGCTACCTCACTTCAACTCCTCAAATCTCTCCTCTCGGAGCCTGAGTCTGAAGTGTTGGCAGCAAACAACACAATCATGCGTGAAGTGTACCATCTACTGCCTTTCTCTTGCTTAAGGCATATTATAGTATCGATTAGTTTTACCTTCACCTTAAATCCATGAGCTTGAGATTGTTGAGACTTCCTATAGCGTTTGTACTCATGTTTTCTTGTTAATTCGTGTCATTACCTGAGAAGATTGTAAACTCTGTATATCACTTCATTAAGTACACTATTGATACGGCATTACACATACACCGTTTGGTGTATAAATAAAAGACTTTTCATACTCTTTAGGAAATACGTAATACAAGGGTTTATTTTTGTAGTCAAATACATTTGATGGATCCCATGTTTGTAAGGCGTATATTGTGTTGTAACTGCTTTTTATCTTACCTTTTATTAGTGTTTATTTCAGTGAATAAGGCTCGTTGTGCATTTTGCTACAATTTGATTGTCTTATTAATGTAATAACGTGTTATGTGTGTATTTACTCTATCATTATAGTATCAAAAGCTGATACTTCTTACCAACGTATAATATATATTTGCTGATTTAAGATGAAATTATTATAAATAAAATTGAAAATTTTCACTCTGTAAGTTTTAATTTTGATAACTTCTTTCTTGAGAAAACTTTTAATTACTAAAATTACTTGTTTATAGTCAAAGGTGTTACAGAAAACTAACAAAGAAACAATAAAATTGTACAAATGTAATTACATGCAATACTGTTGTCATCACATATACATTTACTTTCATTATTTTAACATTTTTGTATGTTGACATTTGTTAATGTAAATTCTTGATAACCATGACAATATAACATAAATCAACAATTTTTAAAAATATCTATAGTTATAAAGTTTAGGTAATTAACGTATAGTCATGTGATGTGACAATGTCGAGTTTGTGAATGCCTTGGACTGATTAGCAGTCAGTATTCGTATACCACGAACATGACAATCTCTACCGTTGTGGTGGTTTTCTGTAAATAATATTTCAAGTTGTGTAGCCCATATGTGTTGATCTGCAGCAAAGGCACGTTGTACCGTTTATTCGTCAATTCGTGATAATCACGCAGACAATATTGACTTTGATGATTGCTGATTTGTTGTCTATTCTATGTTTTTATGTGAGCTTAGTGATTGTATTAGTTTCTAACAACTGGTTGACGTGTTCATGTTGGTTTCATCATTCAGCTCAAGCATTACTCAACCAGTCGGTTGCTCTACCTACGCACTAGCCACTTCGGTCATGTCTCCGTCAAACGTGCCTGCCTTGACTTTGATCACACGTGGAGTGTAACTCTCGTCTTTGGTAAAGTCAAGGTAAACACACACCGTGTCAATGGCAGTAAGTTGCACAAACTGAATGTGTACTACGTGTGGCAGATTGCCATCACTTTGTCAAAATGTACTTAGATCATTGACGTGCAATAAGTTACTTATACCGTTGCCGTGCTTGGCACTACTCACCGATCATACACACAGGCTATCGAGTGCCGCGACATCAATGCTTCGTTGTGCTCGAATGCGTTGTGATAACATGTCTTGCGACAAGATGCGAGCACGCTTCTTACATGCATTGGTGTAATTAACATTTACACTGACATTCTACACGTCATTGTGCTGCTCTGCTTCAGTGTTACTTGCTTGTTGTGTGCGAGCAGTAGTGTCGTTTCTTGCCATCTCTGCATTTGTAGTGGTCGTAGCAGTTGCAGGCATTACCTGAACTTTCGCTAGGTAAAAATGCAAAATTTTTATGTTTCACTTAAATAATCTTCTAAAAAAATTATTGTAAAAATATAACAACAGCCATATCAAAAAAAGTCAATTATGCTAAATTGTTATTAATAAGATATATGATAACACTAAAATAAATACCTTATAAGCATTTTTACATTAACACTTTTGTAAAGCAGAACGCAAAGATATTACACTAACATCAATTTTTTTATCAAAGGCATAGCTGTACAAAAATGTGTTTGTCAACATACAGCAAAGTCACACAAGCAAGGTATCAATGAACGTATATAAACTACACAAATTGTACAAAGCAAAACAGAATAACAGTTGTCAATAACACGATCAGTTTTATTCAAAAGTATTCATAACATTGCAAATAAGTGAGATATATATGGGTGTGCGCGCCATTGTTATAAGTTCTTGCCCGCTTGTACATTTTTAGGTAAGAAAGTAGCGTGTATATTGAACGAAATCGGAAAAAAACAATTTTACTTTACTACTAACGTATAAAGAAAACTAAAAATGAGGTACATCTAAATATATATGTATATACAATATTTGTAGTAAAACATTGAAAATACTACAATAGAACATAGAAACAAATCTGGAAAAATTTATTGCTAACAATGCTACTATTAAAAAAACAAAACAGGCAAATAAATGTAAAACAAAGAGTTGTGACAATTGTACTTGTATGTATACTCTAAGGCACAAATATAATCAAAAGTTAAAAAAGAAGAATGAAGAAAAACAAGCATACATCACATTAAACTTTATTCACTACTCATAATTTTTACTCACCAAAATACCCATCAGGGTTTTCATTTGCGCGAAGTTGCTCCTCAATCCACTGCACCTGTGCCTCATCTAAGCTATCCTCATATGCACTACTGTTTACCTATCACTCATTTACATCTGTAGCAGCATCAATGTCTTGTTCATCTTCTTCATCGTCCTTGTTAAATGAGAACATTGACCACGCATACCGTTTTTGTGCTCGTTGCTGTATTGAACTTGGACTACCAGCGCTCGTTGACTGTTGCAAGAGTAAACTACTCAAGTTATGCGATGCGCTATATGGCTCAAGCTGAGAATTGCATAATGTAATATTTTGCAAGGAGAGAGAAATTTGTGGCGTGGTCATGGATGTCGGGGATTGGTACTGCGACGGAGTTAGCTACGAGGTGTGCGGTCTTTCACTGCTTGTACTCGTTGGCGCGTATGAGGTGTACGAAAGTTGCCGTGATGCGTCTGTTGGCAGCTGCGTGTGTGATATGTGAGCTGGCAATGAAGGAGAGGCTAACACTGGTTGACGAAGTTTATGTGCTTTAGCAGATGCCGCACGTGATGGAGATCGTTCATTCATCTGGTATTATTCGCTTCAGTACCCACCACCAGGTGCGAGTTTCTGTGGTGGCTCAAATGAACATGGCTGAGCTAAGTGTTGTAGCTACGACGCTGCCCCACACCACACCGCCTCTTCTACTTCGTCCTCGTCTTCGTTTTCGTTCAAGTAGAGGTACTAAATGTTGTTATTATTAGCAGCAGCAGCTTCTTCAACTGTTGATGCAGCATGAATCTACTGCTCTGCCCTTTTCACGTCTGATTTAGTGTAAGTAACACAAGATGCTGTAATGGGTTGTTTAGAAAACTATGGTGGTGGTGGTGGAGGAGGAGGAGTGAATAATGACTACGTAGAAACTAAACTATGCAACTCATGTGCATCTTTACCTACCGATTGACCTGCTTTTGTTACCTTTGTTGCTTTTGTTGTTGTTGTTGTTGGAGTGAAAACAGCATTGATACTGCTGTTATCATTCATTTTGCTTTGTACATATTATGGTATATTTACTGGACCATCTGTCTCGATTACCTATTGACTATGTGCATTATTAGCCTCATTACAAATATTATGAATTTGTGGTGCTTCCGTGTATGTCAGGGGCAAATCTACAAGTAGGTCAAACATCAATTCTTCATTCTTCGCAACTACATCAGACATTTGCACACAGTGATGTCGTACATTGTCATGGTCATTGTGCAATACTTGCTCCTGATTTGCATGATGGCTTACACTTGCATTAACACACAGAGTTGGCATGGTGCTATCATTCTACTCATACACATCACACACAGCTTTACTATTAGTATTTTTATTCTCATTCTCATTAACATTAGTTTGAGGCAAATCCATGTGTGCATAATCTCGTACACCTGTTTGTTGCCACTTACTGTGCTCACTCAATTTACTTACGTCATTGATCGATATGGGTGATGTAAAGTCATATAGTGGACTACCGTCGTTTGACATGACTTGTGAATCACTCGTGATTGAGGTTGGTGAGGCAGTAGGAAAGTGGCGTTGTTCCTTGAAGCGATATCGTTGTGAGATAAACGGTTTTATGGACTACTCAACCTGCATCACATTCGACTCCTTGATAGAAGACGACGATGTCACACGCCAGCCTTGATCTTCTTCATTTTCATTATCATTAACATTATTCGTATCGACAGTTACACTATTTGTTTTGTCAAGTTGTCCTTCCTGATAATTAGCATAGAGCAACTCAGTTGGAGGCATCATAGCTCCTTGTCAGTTGCTTGCAGGGTATGCTGGCATACACGGGAACTGCTGAAACTCTGCAAGATCTACGTAGTTGTAATCAACTCCTACCTCATTCTTGTTCGGTGCCGAATGTGGACGAAACTACGGCGCAGAAACACGTAATCCACGTCGGCTCAACTCAATCTACTTTTCTGTCATTACCGATGGCATTGGTGGCAACCATTACGTCTCTGCCTCTACTGTTGCCGTAGAAACAGCAGCAGTTTTAGTTTAAGAAGTGATAGTATTATTATCATTATAGCTTTTTTTTTTAATATTGTCAATGCCAGTATTCATCTAGGCTGACACATCTGTCTGATCTTTTGTTGTTTGCAATGCATTTACTTTATGTTAGTGTTATGTCTATTTCTATTGCTAGGTCATACTTGATGTAAATTATCGCACAATGAGTTCAAATTATGCACTGTTACAGTAATTTTCGTTCTTCATTTTATCTTAACTTTTAGCATTGATCTATTGACCATCTACATACTTTTTGTTTTGATAATTTTGTAATTGAAAAGTTGACCGTGAGTTTGACTTTACTTTTGATTCTACATACTTCTTCTCCTCTTCACGCCTACTATTATAATTATTTTTATTATAATTATTCTTCTTCTTGTTATTATACTTTTAAGTATTGTAAAGGTATTACCTTCTGTTATTGACTTTGTATCTCTTACTATTCTTTCTAGTATTAGTAGTGTTAGTGCTGTTGGTGCGTTCATTATGCGTAAATTCTTCTTCTCTTTCCTTATTTGTTTATTAAATTAGTTATTTCATGTCACGCAGTTATTCATTGTCGTTGTTTGTATTCTGCATTACACGTAAAGGTGTGCGATATTATTGACGATTTCAACGACGTGATTGCTGACGCGTTGCACCACTCTTCTAATGATCATGAGTGTAATTAAACTTGTTGACATTTCTGTTTGGCTTGCTTACGAAATGCTACACCTACTTTTCCGTTGCATTTGCTGATCTGGTCGTTTTCTCTTTACTGTTATTGCTGTTTATATGTTTTGAGTATTGCTAGCGCTTTGTCTTCTTCTATCATTTGCACGCATCACTATTATTCGTTTAATTATTTTCACTATTGTCTTTACTAATACTACTTTCACTAATTGATGTAGACGTGTTATCCATATCGTCTCTTTGTTTCTGTTTACTATTGCTACTACTACTATTATTATTGATATTGAAATTAATGTGCGGACGATAACGATTATGTGCTGGAGAAGAAAAAGCAAGTCGTTTGCCTTTTCGCTGCTACCGTTGGCGAGGCCGGTATTTACGTCTGTTTGATTATTACGCGTTATCGTACTGATGTGTTTATTACTGCCATGCGTCATTCTACATGGAAGCCAATGCGCTAGTGTTATAGCTGCGTCATTTCCCTGTGTTGCTCTTGTTGCTATTTTGCCATGAATAGAGTCCTTTCTGATTATCTTGTTGACGATTACAACGTTGGTTTTATAGTTGTTGTGTTTATTTGTTAGAAATCTACGTCTTGTCTTTCGTACGCTTATCACTTGAATTGCTCTACTTTGTATCTGCATTACTCTGACAAGTCTACACCTTATGCAACTAATTCGACACAGCAATAGTATCAATATTATTATTGTTATGCTTTCTATCTTATATCTGCTTTACAAATTATCTCAACAGTTAAGATTGTTACTTTTGTTGCTGGTTTTGCTTTTGCTTTTGTTATTACTGTGAAGTTGGTATCTGTTATTTTTGTTGATGATCAAAGTTTCCGTGAGAACGTTGATGAGACATTTTGCGTCTTCAGCCGAATTTTCTATTTCGTTTTTTATTATCGTCATCATGAGTTCATTTTTTGTTATTACTGCTATTACTATCGTTATTAATATAAACACTGGAATCTTTCTCCTGATCATACTGTTTTGCATTGAATTTGTAATTGCTAACTCGTTTTTGTTATGTCTTGAACGTGAAATCATTATCTTCTTCAATATAATTTGTAGTTTTGTCATTTTTGTTGTTTTTATACTTACTGCTAAAAGTGTCATTACTTTCATCGACGCTGATTGCAAACTTGTTTTTTCTTTTATTATTGTTGTTATTACTACACTTGTTGTTATTGTTTGTATTCCTATTCTGATTGCCGTAGTACGGTCGTTGTCTCTGCTTCGACCTCATTACTTTTCTCATCATTGCTACCGATTTGGGTGACGATGAAGGAGAAGAGACAGATGTTTTAAGAAATGGCTCATTGCCAACACGAATACTACACGACGGGAAAGTGTTGCCTATTATCGGTGAGGACAACGAGTTTGGTGAGTTATACTTGGATGATCGCATTTGATTTAATCGCCTTTCACAAACTTATAAAACAAATTATATAAAACAATGAAACTGTAAAACAAGTTATAAAACAATCACGCAAATTTAACCTAAGCGAAAGTGAAAAAATTAATAAATATATTTTGTTTATCTGATTTTTTTATTGTCTATTGTGAATGATGTTATATATGCACAAAAAAAGGATGTGAATTGATTATTGCTATGTTTGACAATGTACAATGACATACAAACTAAGAGTATTTATTATTAAAATTATTGCTTAAAAAAAGATAACAGAAAACTATATATTTTATAACGAAAACACTAAGTGAATATTTTAGAAGTTAAAATTATACATTAAGTATGTAAAGCTACAGATAAATAATTTACATCGACAATAGTTATACCTTCAATGCATATGTACGTAATGGCATAATAATAATGATGTTATGCCAGCCAGATAAAGTAACAACTTACAGTGTAAATAACTGAAGCAAAACATTTGTAAAATAAAAACTACATGTAAGCAAAAAAAAGGATAAAGTGTATATCTGATAAATTTAACTCTTCATTCATCTACTCTCTGCAAGAGTAAGTAACAATATTACACACACTCACAAACGACTGAAACACATTAATTTATCAAAAAATTGATGTAAATATTTTACCATACTTTTTCTGCAACTGATTTACATTGAAGTTATTACATAAAAAAAAATATACCTTTTTTTTTGAACATACTCACAAGTTAATCTGTACTTAATGTTTATAACATCAATTGAAATGTCGCTATCTTTTCTTGTTATAAACTTCCAGCAAATTTTCTTTCTCTTTCATCAAACGACAAAGAAAGAAAAGATATTTTGTTTATTATTATTTCACAATCATACTTTGCGTATATTTTTAGTTACCTTACAAAGGCAACAACAAAAACAATCATAACAACAATTGTATAAACTAGTAATTGCAATCAAAGATATTATAGTATGTTGTTTAACATGACAAACATGTAATAAAATTTTTTTATATTTTTCTTACTATTCAGAAAGGTGTATTTTGAACATTTTTTTTATTCATAGATTTAACATAGTTATGACAAACTTGAAACTCACTCTTACACGCACGAATACACGTGAACAGAAAACACATATAGATTTTTATGATCCACAAAATATTTTATTTATTTTTTATATATGATAGTAAACAAAATTCTTTATTTTTGTAATGTTCAGACAGATTAAACTTATTGCTCGTTGATTGTAGCCTCAATATCTCGAACTAGCGATTGCGCTTCTTCGTCTTTCGGGTCTGCCTCATGTGCCTTTCGCGCACACTACAATGCCTATTTAAGTTTATCGCCATCTGCCAAAATAGCCGCCTTTGCCTTGTATAAAGTAGCAATCGTACTTCCTTTCACACTTTTGCTACTTTCAGCCTCTTCTACTGGTGGATTTGTAAGCAGTGGCTCCAAATATGCCAGTGCAGCAGCATCACTCTCCGATTATGCGATCAAAAAGGCCTTTTCTCGCATAAACGAAGCACGTGGGTGTGCCTCAATCGCACGATCTAGCAACGCACGAAGTTCAGTTGCACCTTCAATACTCTTGTCACTGTGCATCTACTTGACACAATCGATTTGCTTTTCTATCGCCTCTATGTATTTCGGTGATTTTGCTAATGCGTCATGATATGCCTGATGTGCTGCATCTCAATCTTTAAGTGCCATATAACAATCACCTAACAATACCAGACCAGTGTGCACTCTATCCCAACCCAACTTGACCGCCAACGTTGCCGCCTTGACGGCTTTCTCAATCAGTTCTTTTCTTTTCTGCTCAGCCTCTTCGTTTTTCTTCTCATCTTGTTGATTACTATCTGCAGTTACCTTGTCATCCTGCTCTTTGCGTTATGTCCCATGCTATGCCGAGCTTAACAGCAACTAGGCGTAGTAACTGTAACACCGTGCAAGCTGCGGACGTTTGCGAGCATCTTTGCCGATGCCAGTGCCATCATGTGCAGGATCACTGTTCTACAAAACGGTTTCAATCTACTTTAGCGCAGCACTACCCCCTTGCTCTATTTATAGCTTTTTGATTCGCATCAACTACGATAGTAACGGCTGTTGCAGTAGTTTGTACTTGTCCTTGGCCAAGTCATACTGCTCTGCTGCGTCTTCGGTACCGTTAAGCTGAAACGAAATTTAGGCCATCGCATCAATACAAGGACCAAGCTGAAACGGTGGTGAAGTTTCACTCTTGAAGATGAACAGTCGTAG
Organism: Blastocrithidia nonstop; assembly: GCA_028554745.1. NCBI lineage: Eukaryota > Euglenozoa > Kinetoplastea > Trypanosomatida > Trypanosomatidae > Blastocrithidia > Blastocrithidia nonstop. The sequence continues at coordinate 17,685 of JAQOTN010000010.1, forward strand.
TGCACCTAGAGGGTAATCCCTGTCTCACAAGTCGAACCCTTCGCTTATGGGCTTCTTCGCAAAGCGCTGTACCATTGACTACGTTCGAACACGAGCTTGCTTCATATTTACACTGATATTAAATTTAGCGGTATAATCGAACAGCAAAATAAAATTAATTATATGAATTTGTGGTTTGTTACGTTGATAGAAAAAAAGTTTGAATATGCTAATACTTTAAACAAATGAAAAATAACAGCAACAACAACAACAACAATATTTGTGATGATAATTTAAAATAAAAATAGTTATATTTGTCATAGTATCGCCAAATTCTATCATATCCTTCAAGAGTAGAAAACATATTATTCAATGATGTGTTTACATAATACAAGCAAAGAAAACTAAAAAATTTTAAATAAAAAATTAAGGATAAGTGAATAAGTTAGGTAATAAATTGTTGATATGAGTAACGTTTAAACAAACAATAATAAATTTAAAGTGATAATAGTTGCTAAAATTTGATGTTGTGAGAAGTTGACAACAATAAATATTTTTGTTAATATAGTTGTTTGCGTTGATTGAAAAGCATGAAATTTGTAGAAGAAAAAAATAATTGTAATTTATTAAGTTGTACAATTTGTAAAGTGTTGTTTATAATGTTTTTTTCACAAAAACACTAAGTTATTTCGACAATAGTATTTGTATGTTTATCAATTACTATCAAAGTATCAAGGTAGAAAAGTTTAATTATTTTTTGAGAAAGAATTATTATTACTCTTGTGAAATGTACTCACAGTTACTTTGCATATGAAAGTAGCGAAACAATTTTTTTTGCACATTATGATGGTCTATTTCCTTTACTCTACAGTGGTAGGTGAAGTTATTATGCACTAAAAATAATTTTTTTGTTTAGTTAACATCTTTGTTCTTATTTAAATCTTTTACAGCAATTCTTGCAAATGGTCATCATACACTCGCTTCTACTATCTTATCATAACATTTGACTTATATTTATCGTTGTTGTCGTTGCTGTTTATGATCTACACTATCTACGTCATTTCAGAAGACACAATAACATTGCTACTATCACATTTGTTATGACAATTTGCTAAACATTTTGCTGTTTTTTATCGATTTCGTTATTACCTTGATCTGACAGCACCATGCATTACATTAGCACGCCTATTTATTCGCATCTGATTTGCAATAGTACACAATGATTATTGTTATTTGTAGAGACGATATATCTGCCAAAGTACGACAAACGGTATAATAAGCAGTACAAGTACAATAAATCAGAAGAGTATTGTGTTACTGTTTACATCGGTTCTTTTGCCAATAGGACTAACACTAGTAGTGACAGTAGCACTTACGCTCATAACGCTAATATATCTAATGTTATTATATAACAAGAAGATTTTTGTGATTAAATGTACTATGCAAAAAGTATTATGCGAATTCACAAAACAACAAATTAGCTGCCAAAAAAAAAGATAAAATAATATGTCAACTACAAATACACAAAAAAACCACAACTAAAATAAAGAAAAACCCCAGGTAGTAAGTAGATGTATAGGGTACAACATGATATTTGATAACACTCAAGTAAATATTGTTTTGACTTAAATTAGTTTGGGCAGAATACTTTGTGCATAAATTCTTATTTTTTCTCGTTGATGACAATCTATTGCAATAACAGCTGTTGCTCTGTACAGAAAATTAACGAATATCATGCACATTGATAAAGTATGATTTATTTTCTTAACATTTGCTGAAATAAACTACGTTAAATTGATGCATGTAAAATTATCAGGATAATCTTGTTTGCTTTTTGTAGAAAAACGAAAAACATTGATATATAACTTTTTGTAAACACTTTAGCATATTTTGGTCAAATTAAAGTTTTTATCAGTCAACATTGTAGCGTTGACAAGAAAACAAAAGTTTCAAATTAAAATGAAAATTGGTGAATTGCATAATGTATTGAATGAAAGCTTACAAAACAGCACGAATGTTTCACGAATGTATTATTGTATAGACAAAAACAAAACAAAACTAAATAAAACAAAACAAATGAGCGATAACAGTAACAAAAACATCAATGAGAACTAAACATAATTTTAGGAGATGTACACTGTATATTTATTTATTGAAGGAAAGAAAAGTTGTACAACATAAAGAAAAACTAAATTCTTAAGATGAAAATGTAATATATTCTGTATGTAAGCGATGTTATGCATGTATGTATAGCCGTGCTAAGCACTTAAAAAAAAAAATACAACAAAAAAAATGTTCATTCTTTCCTTTATATTTTGACATTTCTTACGAAAAAGACACACATCAAGAAAAGAAAAAATAAATTTAAATGAAAATGTGTCATTGTATATTTGCACATTATATAGATTGTGCTGTAAGCAAAAAAAAATTATGAATGAGTTTTTCATCAAAAGTAAAGTATGTGATAAGTGAAGTGTATGTACAAATTCTAGCGTATATTCTCTAAATTTGTTATAAATTTTATTGAAAGGAAAAATGTATTGTACAGTAAAGAATATGTTATAAGTATATATGTATTAATTATATTGAAGTAAAGAAAATACTTACTTATTTTTTTTTTCTGTTAACACAAATGTATTTTGCACAAATTACGATAGAAGATGAGTTTTAAAAGTGTGAAAGTAAACTTATAAAGTAATTAAATACAACTTGATGGACGTACAATACTAAGCACAAGTAGCACTGCATTGATAAAATTAAATTTTACTAGTAATTTTAATGCGGAGACAACAATAGCACACACAGAAAATAATTTTTTATCTTTTTTGCAAGACGTTGCATTGCGTAATATAGAAGAAGAAAGAGATTCAAATACATATTTTTATACTGTAAGTAACACTTATATAAACAAAAATGTAAATACGTTGAATTGTTAATTTTATTTAACCATTTTTTTTTGTCTTATTTTGTTTACTCAATCTCTTTACCGTACTTAGTCTCTGCAAATGTCTCACTTACTTTCCTACTCTGATATAGTGCATCAAATGGAATTGGTGTCATCTCATCGGTAGGAAAACGCGGGAAGTTCTCATACACGCAGTTGTCAACATCTAACCGGGCAATGCACACACGTGGTCCAGTTGACAAATTATGTGACGCAAATGCACTTGAGCAGCGAAGTCCCAACGTAGCAGGTATCTCTGTAGTGTGTCGTGTTGCCTGCGATGACACGGATGGGTAGCTTTTACTGTATCGATTGGCATAAAAATTGGAGTTGATGAAATTTGCAAAGCAATCACTTGTGTGCTTTTCTTTCTCGCTCTTGTCACTAGTGTTTGCTTGTTATGTTTGATGACCATTTGTGCTTATACTGCTCATACTGACAGTCAAGTCCATTTACAACATTCGAGGTATTAATAAATAACGTCGGTTTGGTTGCAATGTGACACACATAGCCAACTCTCGTGCCTGCAGAAATGTTCACTTGTCAACTGACGGTTGTTGTGGGTTTGCGGTGGTGTTACAAATCACGGTATACTCTTTTACACCACCGTTGAAGTCATCACTGACTTTACATTCACCTTTATCTCTTGATTGACCGTGATTGTTATTCTCATCTTGATTGACACATACTTGTTCACATAAGGAAAGCATGAGGGGTGGGTACGAGGTCTGTAATGATTAGGAAGGTGAATGTGCATCAAATGAACGCATGACACGATGATCAATGTTTGAGATTAACACTTCCATGGAGGTAGGTCAGCTTACAACGATAGATAGTATAAGACTTGGCCGACAATTAGCAAACGTAATAGGAATGCGATAATCATTGATACCATGAAACTTCTCACTTTTACTGTTGGCATTGCCCTTTTCCGTGTTACAGTCTAGTTCATGTAATTCTTGTCAGTTTGACTATGCATGTGGTAAAGATGATGACAAGAAAGGTGAGGGCCCACATGTGATCATCCCAGTAAAGCAAACACCACCTCCGCTAAAGTATTGTAGAACCTCATCGTAGGTACAGTACATGACCGTTTGATCGTTTGCATCAAAGGCAATGGTTTGTGCTACATGAGGCAGCTGTGTTCACATGGGTGAGCGTCGTGCATATTGTCCATTTCATTCATAGTGCTGATACCGCCATGGACATCGAAACTTGATGAGTCGTAGTGTCGTGTTGATTTTTTCGTTAATTGTTTTGTCGGTTTAGGTGCGTTATTGAATCTGAATCGAGTACACATCTAATACATTGTACACCTGACCAGGCAACAAGCCGGTCTGTATGACACTCTCTTGCACTTACTTATCAAGTTGTGAGAGGTCAAATTCATTAACGGTGTTCGGTTTTAGCGGTGGTGAAAGACCAGGTGTGACAAAGAACACAAGATGTTTATTTGCACGTCATTACGCAAGTCGAGTAAACAAATCCGCATAATCGTGCGAGGCCTTGTTGATGTCTATAACTCCTTATTTTTCTTCTTCTTTTTCTTCTTCTTTTTCTTTGTCTTTGTTCTGTTGCTCCCTTTTGTTGCCTTGTTTGTTATTCTTTTCACTCACGTTTGTTTCAGTTTGTTGACCATGTGAGTGAAATGCTGCACTGTGGAACAGCGGATCAATTCGCTTTGAACTGCACCCAGTCAGATCCGTTAACGCGTGCACTGGATCACCAGCGGCAATGGCAGAGTAGCTGTGATGCAACTTCGCATAGGCCTTTTGTATAATAGCAGGCCAAATTTCAAACTGATCCACTCCAGAGGCGTAGTGTGGAATATTTGCCAGCATAGGCAGATAGTCGTCCACAATAACACTGTGCCACATGCCATGCTTGTTGAACGTTACGCGATACGCACCTAATGCTCGTTCACGTTGACCCAATGATGCACTGACTGGGTGACGGAAAAGATCAATAATAACGCTGTTGTTTTACGCTAGTGCGGCAACGGAGCAGCTAAACCAGGAATCACCCAAATCGCCACGCTTCATTTGACCTGGTATGATGGCACTACGAAAGAGACGAACCTGATCACGTGCATAGCATGGCAAATACATTCACGGACGAGCCCATGGCAGACGCTTGTACTTGATACTCTATTCCTCCTCATCCAATTATTGTTCTTCTTCTTCTTTCGTATTATTGTTTCCATCTTATGCATTTTTCGTCTCCTTCTTGCTGCTATCATTACAATTATTATTATCATTACCATCATCCATACTGCCATCAATACTACTCTGAATGGGCAAGAAGGATAAATCGACAAAGGGAACGTTGAATTTCACACACGCCTGTAGCACTTATTAGGCATCCGTCACTCCATGTGGTACGATGGCACGTACAGCCGCAATTTCATTGGCGATAACACGGCTGTACTGCAACTTTGCACGTGAGGCGTGGTAGCTGCTACTCAGTGGCAGTGCTCGTACTCTGCTCGTAAAGCCATTGACAAAGCCTCTCACAAACCGCTCCGTCTCACATGAATAGATAACCGTGCTGGCGATAAACTCATTGGTGGTCTCATCAGTTGTGAGGGTGGTGTGATCTAACGCCTCTAACTTGCTGTGTTTGCCAAACGTGCACGTCACATGCATCTCGTAGAGTAGGCTGTCATTGTAAAAGGCCCAGGTGCGTTACTGTTGATCGACAATGCGGTACAGTAGACCAGATTCATCAAAGCAGCTGCTCATCTTACCAAACATATCTGGTGTACCATTCTTGAAGTGGAATGGCGTTTTTGAGACAGGTGCTACCATACTGTTACTATTATTATTATTATTCTCTCTCTTGATGTTACTATCACTGTCATAGGGCATGATGGGCACTTTGGCTGTGTGTACATCAAACTCATCGACCTTCTCTTTATCTTTTTCGTTGGTGAGTGTTATTTTGAGTGGTTTTCAGGCAATAGGAGCTGGTAGAGCAGTTCGTCGTGGCTTCATGTAAGGCACATTGTCTTCGGGCAATGGTGGGGCTGGTGGATTATTTAGTGCGGTGTTACTTCACAGATTATACACATCTTTCATTTCATTTTCTTCTTACTTTTGCTTTTGTCGCTGCAGCTCTGCATAAACGTTATCGTTGTCATTTCCACTGCTACTACCATTAATGCCGTTTTTGTTGAGAATAGATGCTAACTGAGTGAAATGGTGTGAAATGGAATCCTTGCTAATCATCCTGCCATTTACACTGTGTACTTCTTCACTCAGTCCGTTGCTCTCTCGCCCATCTAGCTAACCATTGACGTTGTCGCCTTTACCCTTTTACGCTTGATCAAACTCAAACGAGTCTGAGAAGAGGCTATTCATGCTGATATCTGCACGCTCCGTGGGTGGGTACGAGCTGGTGCCGTTTTACATCTTTTTGTGAATATCTATAAATATAAACAAATATAAGTGTGTGTCTGTGTGTACAAACAAAAATATATATGTATACTAGCTTCCTTCTTTTCTTCTAATGCGTTGATCTTCTCAATTTATATTTATGTTTTGGTATAGTATGTATTATTCGATGAAAAAAACTCAATTGAATAATAATATTTTGTTTTACTTGTACATATATTTATCTGTAGTAAAAATAGGTAATACAAACCTTCATTAAATAAGATATGCAAACAAACACTTTTCTTTTTGTGACATAAGTGATAAACAGAAATTATTTATTATTATGTTATTGATGTTATGCTAATAAAATTACCAGCATTTTTTTTTACACTAGTGCAGAGTGTCAAGTCATATATACATTTAATTGAAAACAATAACTATTAAAGCGATATATTACATTATTCTTTATTATGATTGAAACTTAAAATTACTCACACACATCGAATGCATAGCCGGCGTAGGTAAGCGGTGACAGTTGACGTAGCTCGTCTCGTACTTCATCACGAATGCCAGACAAACTATCAATAAACTCACGCATGACTTGCTCATTAATCTCACCTTGTCTACCACGTGTTAATGCCTTTAGTGCTTCATACGGTCGTTCATACCCTTCTCTGCGTAAAATGGTCTGTACGCCTTACGCCACAACAGCTCAGTTCTTGTTCAGATCATCACGTATGACGTCTTTGTTAACTTGTAACTTGTTTAATCCTCGAGTCAAAGAGGCGAGGGCAACAAGTGCATGGCCCATCGGCACCCCTAAGTTTCGTAGCACCGTACTATCCGTCAAATCACGCTGTAATCGTGAGATCGGCAGTTTACTGGAGAAGAAGTGTAATGTGGCATTACTAAGTCCCAAGTTACCTTATGCATTCTCAAAGTCAATAGGGTTTACCTTGTGCGGCATTGCACTACTGCCCACTTCACCTACTTTGATGATTTGCGTAAAGTAGTTGAGTGAGATGTAGTGCCAAACGTCACGGCACAAGTCTATGAGAATTGTGTGAATACGTGCCATGGCATCACACAGTGAGGCTAAATGGTCATAATGCTCAATCTGTGTGGTCATTTGTTGACGCTGCAAATGTAAATACTTGTCACAGAACTTGTTGGCAAAGGATTTTCAGTCTACATGTGGGTATGCCGCGAGGTGTGCGTTAAAGTTGCCGGTAGCCCCGCCGAATTTACATGTAAATGGAATACCTTGCAGCGTAGACAGCTGGCCTTACAATCGCTCTATTCATACCTTAAACTCTTTGCTCAAGTTTGTCGGCGAAGCTGGCTGACCATGTGTGCGTGCCAGCATGACCACATTCCATTCTGGTAATTTATTTTTAATGGTGTTAATTAAGTTGTGTATTTGTGGCACATAGCACTAAACTACGGCATCTCGTAAAAGCATTGGAATAGAAGTGTTGTTGATGTCCTGAGAGGTCAGGCCAAAGTGAATAAACTAGGCAATAGGCGCCAACTCACACTATTGTAATTTTTATTTGACATAGTACTACACTGCCTTGATGTCGTGATTTGTGACAGACTCAATCTACTTGATCTTCATCGCATCGTGTAATGTAAACTTGTTATAGGTACATTGCTTGAGTAGAGCCAGCTGATCTTGTGTAACATGACGAAGCTGTGTGATGGCAGGCACTTCGTTAATTAATGCGCACAAATAGAGCACTTCGACCTGTGCGCGATACTTGAATAGGGCAAACTATGAAAAGTAATTGCGTAGGACCAGAGTATTACGCTTGTACCGCCCATCCAGAGGTGACAGTGTGACGAGCGGGTTGTCAATCGACATGTCTGCAACCTCGTTGTCCTTATTCTCTTCACTCATCGCTCAGTTTTAGCTTATTAACAAATAAGTTTTATATAATATAAACTTTGTGCAATTCTTATCTTTTCTGTAAAAGTTGTTATTAAACACAATATTTATTCACAAATAAAGTAGATTTGAGTATGCAAAATTTCGAAAAACATTCATCACAATTGTTAATATACACAAAAAGCAAAAAAAAATATATCTGAAATAAACTCTAATAGCAAGTAAAAATATATAAATAAATAAATTTGTCTTATAACATAATAATATTACATGACATAACCTGTAACAAGTAACGCATCATATCCCTGGCATTTGATTTCATTAGGTGATAAGCTGCATCGTACTATCATGTGTTGACGTACTAACTACCCAAAATACACAGGCTCACAGTGTGGGGTTGTAGAAAAGTAAAAGAAATTGGCTGATGGAATGTTGTTCAGGCAATTTGTGGTTAACACCTTTCAGGGTAAACGCACATTTCATTGCACATCGCAATAACGGAGTGTAAATGGAAACATAATCACACGAACACGAGCACTACAGTTATCGCCTGCTTCTTCTCTTCTTCTACACTGTCTGTCACGTAGCGCAGATACTCACATGTCAATATATCTGTAAAGAGTTAGCTGTTAGCATTGAGTGACATTATTTGGCACCATTGGATTCGGTTGAAGTACTCAGTTTATTTGATAATGCTACCTACTGCACTAATTGTTTACAATAAGTTGCCATGCCTTCACGGAGGCTAGTGTGTTTATAGCTACACATAATGCTTGATTTGTCACTATAATGTTATTTGCCAGTTTATTATTGTTATCAGTAGTGTTAGCATCAACAAAGGTGTAAGCGACAATTGGGTTTACTCAGTGTAGGTCTCCATTCATAACACCACGAATAAGTGAACATGGTACATTTTCTCACATGTAATCTTATTTCATTTTAACTGCTCAGCACATTCCCGTTTTCAGTGACACCATCAATCCTGTCACACATGGATATCATTCACTTTCGACTAGTTTATTTGTGCGTGAATTAGGATTATTATTATCATTATTGTTACTATTATTATTGTTGTTAGTAAGTGCACTGCTTTTCTTTTGTGTGTGCTTTTGGTACGAATTGTTTGATCAGCAGCAAATACCATCTTATCGTAAATAGTGCTCAACTCTTACACAGTGTGCTTGTTCACTTCCACGTAACTTTTCACAATTACTGAACCCTTAAGATAATTGAAAAGTGTCTGACAAGATTGGCATGTAGTTTTCATTACTTTTTTAATTATTATTGTTATTATCACATTTGCTATCGCCGTCATTAGTGTTGTGAGAGGTAAACAGAGCTGCAAAGACAGACGAAAGTACAGCAATGTTAGACATTTTAGTAGAACGCACACCTCCTACGAGAAATCATTCAATATAGATTATAGGCGGTCATTTCTACTACTACTATTATTAAGACTATGATGACTATCATTTTTACAGTAAAGGCGCTACGTTGCTGTGTGACAATTGTGAGTTGCACTATTAACAGTGTGATAAATGAACAATGAGTGCTTTCAGTTTGCATAATGCAGATTAAATTGTATCGCTTGACACATTACATAAATCAGAAATATTGTAGATTTATTTGTAGACATTGTACAGCAAATGCAATCAGCCTGGTATGAGCGAGCAGTAAATCATCTCAAATAAGCGGGGTGCGACGTTTTTATGTTAATTGAAGTGGGCCATAGTTGCCGTGATGATTGAGTTGCATGCTAACAAAAAGCACTTATCTTTCTCTGTCATTTTACTGCAAGCAATATGATCATCAGTCTTTGTATAACGTTCGCACTTCTCTCGCCATCATGGATGTAACGAAGCTCGACAGCACACAATTACACATGAAGTGGCATCAACACTTAACAAGAAAACATCATCATTATCACCATCATCATCATCACTTCTATCTTATTTCTTGCTCTTACCATCATAACTATTTACTTCTATTTGTTGAGATGCTAGGTGTTATATTATCTTTTGTAATGATGTCTTTGTATAAATCGCTAATGCTAACTCACCTTCTAACACGGTGAAGGTGTTAGCACACGCTCGTCTGTCATGGGTAAAGTCAAGTGTGTACACTTGCTTGACATTTGTATAGTAGCTATTGTCAACACGCTCAGAATTGTGTTCATGATCATCTTGACAATGAGCAAGTAAGTACGCCGGTGGGGGCGGTGTTATAGCTTATTATGTTAACATGACACGCTAATGCGTTGAGGTAGGTTAATATAATCTGTGTGAAGCAATAAATTTATCTGGTTTTGTTGGTTGACAACAAGTTATTTTATGCACAAACGTCGATGCTACATCGCAGAACAAGGAAGGCAAAGGATATTGCATGAACTTGACTGAGCTTTACTTGTTGACTTTATCAACGATTCTTTTGCAGTCATTATTCTCTTAACTTTGATTAACTAACTGAAGAGCTTTCCGTAATTGCACCTACAATAAAATATGTACTACACGATCCAAAAATAAAGGAGGATTGACAAGTGCATTTTGTTACGACAATTGTACAAGCTAGCGTTGTTCCTACAATGTCACATTACTAAACATCTTGCAAAGTATATTTTCAAGTTTGCAATCACTGTACTTATTAGCATAGAAATGGTGTTGAGAAAAAAAAACTTGTACTTAAAGAAAATAAAAGAAAAAGTAAAAGTAGATTTCTGAAAAAGACTCATTTTATTGCATAGTTGCAATGGTGATAAAAAAAAACCCAGTAATATTATTGCAATTCGACAATTGTTAATCAATATTTCTTTATTTTGTCTGTTTTGTTAAGTGAAAAGGCAAGTATAAAGTAAATGGAGAAAATAAACAAATAAAAATAACGGCGTACTCATTTACTCCGGCTAAAGCTGCTATGGTGTATTTTGTGTAGTTGCAACACGGAAGCAAAGACAAGTAAAAAAAAGAAAAGAAAGTACAAAAAGGTCAAAGAGTGACGATTGTAGTAAGCAAAATCGTAGGTAAAAATAAACATACAAATGCAGACACACATGTACATGTACGCACGCTTGCACGCATACATATATTTTTTGTTGATGCGCACTTATATGTTATACTCTTACTTACTTTTCTTTTAATTTTTAAAAATATAATGCGATTGCTTACTTTCCTTAACGACGACGATGACGTACCATACTCTTCTTCTTCTTTGCTTGGAAGATGATACCATCGTGTACTTTCTCAAACCACCGCATCGCTTCTTCCTTTGTTACTCGGTGATTATGTCCTACTCGTCCGCACTTACGCTTACGGTGTGCCACACGCTCACCACGACGGCCCAGCACCACATAAAAGTCCATTCCGTAAATACCCGTAGAAGGATCGTACTTGATGCCCAGATCAATGTGCTCGCTAATGCCAAACCCAAACGAGCCAGTGTTGGAGAAGTTGTAGCTCTTCAGTTCATACTCACGTACTTTGAGGCCTTTTTCGAGTAGTTCCTCTGCCTTTTTGCCACGTACAGTGCAGTGCACGGCAATTTTCTCGTTACGACGAATACCGAATGTACGCACCGTCAGTCGAGCACGGCTCAGGACGGGAGTTTGCTCACACAGCTGCTCCAGCACCTTTGAGGCACGAGTGAGACGATCACCACTTTCACCTACGCAAATGTTGATGCACAGCTTGCGCACCACAATCTCACGCATTGGGTTAGCAGCTTTACTCTAGGCTACCATTTCTTTTTTTTCTGTCTGTGAATGTATGTGATGTTATCTGAGGTACTACTAGTTTTTTAAAATAAAGAAAGAATATTTACATAAATTAAAATTATAATAAAGTTGAAGGCAAAATGTTAAAGTTGTCAGCGTGTAAGGTATGCTAAAAATAACATTTATAGTCTTTTACATTCATTCAAACAAATAACTGTAGTGCCTACAAGTACAGTAATCGTTATCAACCTACATTACAGAGTTATCACTTCTGTACAGATAAGTATGTTTTGTCAAATGTTTGTTTATCGAGTTATGTATTGGTATTTGTATTTGCGTGTGTTAGCATACACACTCATGACGTCATGATATATACACGCAGTAACATAGACAATTACGCAAAACATATTACTGTGTTCAAAAAGAAGCAAAGTATTAATAACATTTAGAATGCACATAACTATGTTCATTACTGAATTGTTTATCGTATATAATAAAAAATTAGTGAAATAAATTGAGTAATATATCACGTTATTGTTGTGTAAGTTTTACTTTACCTTTATTCTTTCAATAACGGAAATACTAAAAAAAATTAAATTATGTATGACATATATATAAGCAAATTTATCGAATAGAAAAAAAGAAAATGACTGATAAAGAAATTGCACATTGATCAATAACTAATGCAAAGCTTATCTTTCTTAAGTACAGTCATTCGGTAAGTGTGAGCAGAGCCAGTCTAGACCCTCGTACAGGCCTTCACCAGTCAACGCACAACAACCTTGTACATATCACTGTCGTCCACGCAGCAATCTACCTAATCCTGCACTAGAGTTGTTATCTCTAAATCCAAACTTCTACACAATCTACGCAGGTGTTAAGCGATGTGGTAGGTCTTGTTTGTTGCACAACACCAACAACACCGCACCCGCCAACGACGGCTCTTGTAGTAAGTGGGTAAGCTCGTTCTGTACATCACCCATTCGTGCTCGATCGTTGCTGTCGATAACAAATATTACCGCACTAGCGCCATCGTAGTAGTGACGTCATAGTGTACGTAATCGTTCTTGTCCTCCTACATCTCACAAATGAAACGTTACGTTGCGATATTCTACCGTCTACACGTTAAAGCCAATGGTAGGAACCGTCTAACGCACTTCATTTAGTTTGAGCTTGAGTAATATAGCCGTCTTGCCAGCAGCGTCCAGGCCTACCATCAGAATGGTCGCCTTCTTTTTCGCGAACAGCGTTTCGAACCAGCTAAGAATACTACCCATCAACTCACAAAGAGATTTATTATCTATATTCATAGTGTAATTGATAAGCAACAACAAAATGAGAACGAAAAGTAATGAGAGAAGAAAAAAATAAGAAAGAGAGACAGAATATATAATGAAATAATGTAAAAGTATAATGAACTATCATCACAGTAATGAGTAATAATTATGATAAATTCAAATACTGATAATTAATTTACTTACTTACGTTTTTATGAAAAACTTAGAATCTATATTCTTTTCTTTATATTTTATATGAAAAGAATAACAAAAAATTATGATTTATAATTAACTATTTCCCGACGATTAAAATTAATTTATTGTGTTTATTTAAGAATCTTATAAGTAAATTATTTTAAAAAAATTTTTATAAAAATATTAACTACTTATATTTTTTTGTTTACCTATTTACTTCTTTGTACTCTTTACTTGCTTGTTACTGCTGGTAGATTTTTTAGCCTTTGTGCCACTTACACTACTCCTCGTGCTTCGCTTTACACGTGGTGAAGATGCGTTACTCTCTGTACCTATTCGTTTTGCTTTACTTGTTCCTTTTGTTGCAATAATTACGTTGCCCTTTTTTGATGCATGTTGCATGCTAGCAATCTTGAACGGTGTAGTAGACGAGGGTTTTGATGCAGCTTTCTTTTCTTTTATTGTATGTAATTTGTGTTCATCTCTTGCTTCTTCTTCTTCTTCTTATTCACTATCATCATCTTCTTCGTATTATGGATTCAATTATTTTGTTGTATTCATCGTGCTTGTTTTAGCCGTTGCTTTAATCTTAATACTTTTTGGTGCACTCTTCTTCACTGATTTACTTTTCACACCTGCTAATGCTCGTGTCGATGCTAAAGCTGTTGATGATTTTACCTTGTGTGGAGCAGCATCATCTAAGCCGAACACATACTCCTCAGGTGCTTCACTTGACTCATCTTCTTCAGCGTTGACAGCTGTATTTCCTGTTTTTGTTGTTATCTCAGTAGTTGTTGCAGCTGCTTGCTTCTGTAATTGTCGTTCAATATCCTCTTTGGTCATCGCATGACCACCCAGCGGTGTATCAGCATCGACTCGCTCATACTACAGTGTCATTCGATGCGGTGCCTATGGGTTGCTTTTCCCGTAATAATTTGTTTTAGGTGCAGGTAATCGAAGTGGCTTGGTAAAGTCTATACGGCCATGTTGGTCATCTCCGTAGAGAGTGTAATTGTTATTTCGACCTTGAACGTAGTTAGGCACGTTAGTGTCTTGCACCGGATTGACAAAGTGGAAGCGCTTTTCGGGTTACTGGGTCGGTATGGCACTAATGCCTCCTTTTGCGGTGAGTTACAACTTGTGATGAAGGTGTGAGATGCGTTATAAGGTGTGCTTGTACTCATCCTTGGCCTTTTGCCTGCGGTGCAACTTCTTCCACTTGGAACGAGTTGACTTTGCCATTATATGTGCGCTTTATTCTGCTCACTTATGTATATATGTATAGGTATCGATCTACTTGTTAATACAGAAAATGAAAAGTCAAACGTACACACACAAAAGAAACATCACACAATAAACAAAAAAAGTAAAGCAAAGGTGAAATATTTATTTTATAAAACAATTAACACTGATGAGTACATACATTACATTATTTTCTTAGTAAGTAGTACTAGTAGTGGTGACAAGTTGCACACTTTGATGCAAAGTAAGTTTTCATTATATTTGTGTTGCTGAGAATATTTAACTATTATATTACTAAAATTTTTTAAGCAAAAAAGATCATGCAAACATTTCATTCGCAACAATGCATAAATAAATAACAAAACTGATTACAGTCATCAACACTGTCACCATTGTTGTTATTATTTGTACATTAACATATATTCATAGTTAACATAAATGGATTATATGATTTGTATTTAATAATGTTAGAAGAAAACTAAAGTTAGGCATTTTTTTTTAATAAGCAATATTCATACAGTCTAGTCACGTTTCTGATATACACACGTCGGCTATAGAGACCATAAAACACTCACACAGCAAAAAACAAACCGAAACAAAAAGTGAAAAGTAGAATTGTTAGCAAAAAAAAATAAATATGCTCAATATTATCAAAAAAAAATATTAGAGAACTGTAAATAGTATAGCCTTGAGTAAAACGAACATTAATGATTTTTATTACATTGATGTTCCGTTCAACAAGCAAAATAAAATTATATATATATACGAATTTTAAAAAAAGATTATTGTTATATATTATGTTTTTGTCATTATTATTGCTGTTATCTACTGTGATGTAATGCTTCTTGCAGTAGTTTATCTTGCAACTGCATGGATGGAGTTAAGTTATTAATGATTATATTATTGTTAGTATTGCCACGATGTATGGCAAACTGACGTTGTGAATTTCAATTCACTTCTCTATTTTATAATACTACTTTGTTGTTATTCATGTTGTGTATGTTATTGCTGTTAATGTTGCTAATATTTTGCACGCTACCGTTAACAGAGTTATGGAATGGAGCATACATACTAATATTATTATTAGTGTTGTGATTATGATTTGTGTTCGTATTGTACATAATATTGTTAACTGGCATTCCTTGTTGATAATAACGATTTCCACTAATAATATTATTATGATTGTTATATGCCATATTCGCATTCATAGTATTGTTGTTGTAGTAATAGAAGTTATGAGGCTGCTGAGGCTGAGGCTGCAATACAGCATAAGGTGATATTGGAGTAAATGTAAGAGGTGCTGCGTTGGGCTGCGACAGAGACGATGGAGCAAGCTGTGAGGGTAGTAATGGTGGAGGTGGCGGAGGCGGAGGCGGAGGCGGAAGAGGCGGCGGTGGAAGAGGCGGAGGTGGAAGCATAGACTGAGATGGACCGATTAACTACATTGGAAGTGGAAAAACAGAAGTAGATGTTGTCGTAGGCGCAGTTGGAGGCGGTATTAGCGGGGGTGGGGGCAGAAACTGTGCTGTCGATCCTGATAATGGTGAAGCTGAAGCTGATGAAGAAGAAGATTGCTGTAATGCGTTTGTTTGTGAATGTGGATAGCTTATCATGCTTGTCATGTTAGGTTGCACTTGCATAACTTGGGGATAGCC
The DNA here is from genome assembly GCA_028554745.1 of Blastocrithidia nonstop. Taxonomy (NCBI): domain Eukaryota; phylum Euglenozoa; class Kinetoplastea; order Trypanosomatida; family Trypanosomatidae; genus Blastocrithidia; species Blastocrithidia nonstop. Next base: position 33,945 of record JAQOTN010000010.1, read on the forward strand.
GTAGTATGGATAATTACCATGACAGGCATACACAGGATGAATGTATGGATGATTACTACCACCATCAGTTCCAAGAGACGATGTGGTGTTTACACCCATTGTAGGGTAACTAGATGCGTTGCTACCATTGCTAATAATGTTATTATTACTAGTATTATTAACACTGCAATTACAATTGAAGTTGCAGATACGCTATGCAGAGTTGTAATTTACATTATTAGTATTTGTAGTGCAAGTAGGTGTATTGCTGTTCACAACATTGGTGTCGCTATTAGTAATCGTGGTACAATTAGTATTAGCGATTCGATTAATGTTACTATTGATATTATTTTTATTATCAGAGTCAGGGTAAAGAGGCTGTGTACTTGTGTTTACGTCTATTTGACTTGACATGTTTGTCTGTTCAATCAGTGTATTTTGCACTAAACAGCTCTACTTTACACTTTCATTTTAGATTGCCTCAAACTATACCTCGTTATTATTACTAATATTACTGTTGCTAGGAATAAGTGTATTGATATTTGCGGCATATCCTGATAACACTTTTTGTTTTTGTTATAATTATTAGTGTGACTTTTGAGACAATGCAGTTACACTCAACTGTACTGAATTAGCCGCCATGTATGGCACAAAGCTATTCGAAGATTGACGTAGAAGTGGTTGGTAGTACGATGGCACATTTGAGTTTGTAGTCACGTAAATTATGTTGTTAGTATTACTATTTTGTGATGATAGTAACTATGCATTAGACGGAGCCTTTTATGCAAAATTGCCTTTCTACAAAGTAGAATTTTATGACATTGCTAACGAATAGTTATTTTCTGCCGATCGTGAATTTTAGAGTTAGTCATGACCCTTACCCAGACACGTATTATGAATATTAATATCACCTAGTTTTTTATACGATGTATTTACTGGACTATTATTTTATTTGCTATTTACTTGACATTGCTATAATGTACACACTAATGGCTATTCATTCAAACATTTATTCGTATGTTATTGTTAATGATTTTCTGAAGCACAGCTTTCTACATTTATGTTTATCTTATCATTGCCTTTATTACTATTTTGAATACTAATTTTCTCTTATTTCTAGCTTTCTTCACTTTGCTTGGATGAAATCGATCTACTACTATTACTTCTATTACTATTACTGTGATGATTACTAGTTTGCATAACGTGTTGTATGTTTGTTGACAGTAACGATGGCTACAAAGGCATTGTATTTTTTTAAGAGACGATCATTACTGTTTGTTATGTTTGTAAGTTTGACATTATTTTTTGCTCTGATATAGGTGCATTTGCACTTTACATTTATGTAACTTCTTTTTGTTTAATTTCATTGACATCAATACCATTATTTGTGTTGCAGGTCGTTTTGTATTTGTCACGCACTATGTTGTCCGTGCTCATATTATTATCTTGTTACTATTTGTGCACTCTTTAATTTTACGTAGTGATATTAACATTATCAGTATGACTAGATGTAATTTCACTATAATTTGCTGATATGACTTGTTGAGGTGCATTATTGGTTTTGATTTCATAGTTAGGTTGACCAATAGTTGAATTCGTATTAGTTGTAGAATTATTTTTATGTGTGTCATCACGCGTATTATCAAGAGCATGAGATGTATTTCCTTTAATCGCTCCTATCTGTGCATTGGTGTGTATTTTGTGTATCTACGCTTGCGCCTCTTGATTTAGTTATGCTTGTTGTTAATTTATTATTTCCTTTTGTTGCTGTTATGGACATTATTTTGCATCTTTTACTACTTTCCTTTCTTCCTCTTCTTCTTCTGTAAGCACTTTCTTGTTGTTGTTGTTGTTTTTCATTTCTTGCATATATTTTTATTGTTCATATTCGTATTTCTTTTGTGCCTACGCCTGTTCTCGTTGATATTTTTACACAATTTTGCAGTGCACCGCCTGCAGATTGGCCTCTGCGGTAGCTGGAGACAATCATTACAAGATAGTCTGCAAACTACACCCAGAGTAGCTCATCTAGGGAGACAGTGTAGTTTAATATGAGTAGAGCGAAGCTGCATATGGGTCATACCCTGTTTGTACATTCATTGTGTTTACATTTACACCTACCGTAACACCATGATTTGTAGCATGTATATTAGCCATTGGGCTATTATTGTTAACCGTGTCATTGCAAGCATTATTATTAATAATAGCATTATTATTCATACCCATCATACCATAATTACTAGACAACGGTGAGTATATATTGGTGTTATTGATGTGGTTTACTGCCATCGGGGATAGTGCCTAAGAAGATGATAGTGGCATGGCAGGCCGTAGTGAGTGTAAGGCTGGCTGTGCAAAGTACATGGTCAATGGCGGCATTGCGTAATTTGCAAATCACCAACACAATCACTGAAAATCACGCATGCAGGTCATTCGTGCGGTAATGTCGTACTACGGGTCAAACGGTGAGGTGAGGTGGAAGTACTGACCACGTACAACACACATGTACGGTTTTGCAATTACACGTGAGCTGCCATCGCTGTTAAATTGAATGCCATCCGTTTCATAGTTAAACGCACAACCGTAGTAGTGACAAAAGTCACAAAAGATTTGCGAAATGCCAACACGATGCCGCAAGAAATCAATGGCAAAGTTGCGTAGTAAATTAGCTTTGTTGCCCTCTCTATCATCTACCTCATCGTTTTTCAATATTTACTATTATTGCTGCTGCATTTACTGTTTTCTCTGCTTCTACTAGTTTAGTTGTTGTTACTTAAACCTTTTTCCTTAGTCAACACTACTTATCGTGTGTTGATGTTGTTGCTGCACACATTCATTTTTGGTCTCCTACTTATTGTTGTTTATATTGTCAATGCCAGCCTGTGAGTGTTTTTCATCATCAGTACATTGCATTTTGCTATTATCAGTCTTGTTAATGCCGCTTGTTGTTGTAACATTTTTTGGTACCGCTAAAGTAGGAGAAGATAACATTGCTGGACGAACAGCATTATTTACCAGCTCATCTCTTGTATTACCATTACACTCACCTTATTGCAGCTCATGAAGTAAACTACTATTACTATTATTATCATTACATTCATTTTCATCCATTGCCATGGGCTAAATGGCGATGGGTGACGTAAACAACTCCTCACGGTTGCCCGCCACAATAGCGTCATGTGAAAAGCCCAGATAGCCTAAAATTGCCTACTCTACTGGCCGTAACTGAGTATTACCTCGTAAATGAATTGCTTTACCGTTACCACAGTTACTGTTTCCATTATTATTAGTTTCACAATTATAATTTATAGGGCTATTAGCTTGACACTAGGTTAAATTGCTTTCACAAGACGTGTAGCGTTCACTTACGCGGGACAAATAGCCATGCACAAGCGATTACAGGAAAGACATCGTTACATTTAATAAAGGTGAAGATGAATTAGTATTATTATTTTCTTTATTGATACTATTTGTATTACTATTATTGATTCGAAGAGGAGAAGACGAAGATGACAGTTGTTGCGTTTGAACAACTTGCTATGGCTGAGAGTTAGGATTGACATAGTACATTCCTTGATGCGATGAGTACATGTTGTTGTTGTTGTTATTGGATGTGATTTGTGTTGCTTGGCGATTAACATGATCACTATTGTGTTTATTATTGTTATTATTACTACTATTTACAAATGATGCATTGCGTTCGCGCTACACCTCCTGCTCACGCAAGATGCACACAATCCGTGAGGTACACTCGTTGAAGAAATGACGCACCATCAAGTACAGCGCAAAGGATGTCACCCCACCAATCTTATTCTACCCAATCTATAAACACTTGATGCAATGCTTGAGAAACAAGATGAGCCCACGTGCGTGTGGGTAGAGCCGGAGCAGCTACCGGGTAAACTGCATTGATCGCCAGTGCTATCCACCGGCAAAGGTGATATCGGCACGTAGGTTGGTGGCTCGTTAGGTAATCTTAATTACAGGCACACGGGTAGAGGTGATGGCCTGCACCTCAAACAGTGGACCCTACCGTGTTGGAACATAGGAGTAGTACGGTAATGAGTTGCCTCGGTGAAGCGATTCATGTGAAATGGAGTGTAGGAGGGGTATTTACAATTGCTGCTGCTGCTGCTGTTGTTGTTGTTGTTGTAGGTGATGGTTGTGATATAAACCTAATGGCTGATATGGGTGTCAATGATATTGCTACGTTAAAAGTGGTATATTTGTTAGTGTACTAGTGGTGTTTACAGAAGCAGTGTTATTCATATTGATATTATTATTGCTATTACAATAATTAGTTTGAATTGCAGGTAATACTTTTTGCTACATGTCTTGCATTACGTTAACATTTGATGTTATGTTGTTACTGCCAACATTACTTATTTTTTGCAGTGCTATATTTTATTTTGCTTCTTTTTCTATGAATTATTTCTTCTCCACTTACTATTGTGGTGATGGCATAAATTATGTACATCTAACTTTGCCCTAATTGTTACTGTCGTTGTGATTATGATGATAACTCTACTAAGCTAATTACACAGTGTTTGTGTTTGTGCCTACATTTCGTCTAAACTTCATAGAACGTTATGTGTTTTCCTAAATTTACTGTTAGAACTACAATAATTATTTTTGTTGTTGAAGCAGCAATGGTGCAGAGGATAACGATGGAGAACTTAGTGATGTTGGTAATGGTTGTTGACCTGACGTGACAGCTAATAATACACTTCCCGTTACTGGGAAATCAGACGCTAACACTTCATTATAATGTAGATGAGAGTTACAGGTACAATTGACATCGCATGAATTACTTGGGATAGCATTAGCGTTGCCTTCTCTTTCACAGCTTTCCTATCGTCCATCATCATCATCTTCATTCTATTTACACTGTTCACTTTGACTATTGTCAGCTTACGCCTATCGCTCATAACTGTGTGAAGAGCTGTTTGCCGTGAGTGGTGAATAATAAACGCTAGATGCACTTTCATCATTTGTGTTCTCACACTCATTATCATCATTAGCTGCTTCCGCATTCATCTTGATGTGATCACTAACAGCAGTACTACTAACATTACTTATTATATTACTATTTTCATCACTATTTGTATGTTTTTTTACCTTGACATCTTTCTTCTTCTTATTCTTCTTCGTCGTCGTCGTCGTCATAATTATTTTACTTTTCCGTTTCGTATTTGTGTCACTATTAGCGTTATCACCATGGATGTTGCTCTTTGTGGTAAATGACGCTGACAGCAACTATGTGGAGTGTGGATGGGTGTGGTGTACCACGTTGACCTTAGCAAAGATGGAGCTCAGTTCACATGGCGTGCTAAAACTGTAATCTTTCTCAATCTGATCACGGTAGACCTCCTAGGCACATTACAGCTAGGCCTCATTAACGTACTACTCATCCGCACCGACATTGGCCATAGTGGTACTACTCGCGTTAATATTACGTTTACTCTGCACACTATTAAAAACATTTTCACTGTCTACACCAACAAGGGTAGGGGAAGTCATACTTGATATTTGTATTTCCGGTAAAGATGACATTTCCTATAAACCTGTGGTGATGTTATCGTTATTAATATCATTACTGACATGATCATTATTTACAGTTGTTATGACATTTGCACCCATGTCAACACTACTGATGTTATTTTAGTAAGCATTTGTTGCTTACCTTTCATATTATAGTGATTATTATTGTTGTTTATTAATTACTCTACTGTTATCGTCGTTTAAATTACTCGACTTTTGCTGAAATTAGTTATTAGTTGTCAATTATGTCGTAGCTTCTTCTTCTTCATTGTTATTTTCGTCTTTCCCAGTAATTCCTCTACGTTGTTACGCTGCATTATTACTAATTGCGTTATTCTCTGCACTTTTCTTATTATATTATGTAGTGTTAGTATCTGTTTGTTTGCTCATCGCAGAGGCCTGCGCTGCAGCAGTCAATGTCTCACTTACATATCGACATGCCTCTGCCAGGGCAACGTCATCGGCCGTCAGCAGTGCAGACGCTAATGCCTGAAGTGCCTACAGTGGATTGAGTGGTTCATAGTACATGACAAGCAAATCAATATCACTAGACGGTAGCGCCAGATTGGTAACCACCGAGCCATGCACACGTACCTCCGCACGAGAGGAAAGGGCCTTTTTGGTGATGGCCTGAATGTTGCGAAATAAGTTCTCCCGACAGGCGTGATCGCGCTCATGTAGTAATAAACATGTTTCAATGTAGTATGGCAAAACGGTAATAAAGTCATAGAAAGGAATAGCAACCTCTGAAGACAGAGCTAATGGTGAAACGGGTGAGTTGATTACCGTAGGTGAGAGTTGTGATAGAGCAGACGAACTACCTACATTATTATTATTGTTATTATTGTTGTTATTACTACTACTGTTGTTATTGTTATAAGCCCCGATCATGTTCGAGTAGTTGAAAACATGTATGTTGGGTTGTGTGGTGTTACTGACTGGCGTGCATGTCGATGGAGATGAAAAAGTATTCATTACAGGCGTGTTACTAAAATTACTATTAGCATAAAAAATGTTAGTATTGTTGTTGTTACTACTATTGAATTGAAGATGATTGTTGCTACTGCTAGTAGTGATATCAGTAGGAGGTAATATGTTTTGAGCTGCATAGGGTGCAAATTGATGACCATTGTACAGTGTAGGTATAGTAGAATTTTGCATTGTATATTCTTTTACCTTCGTCTCTGTCTATTTACCTTTTTCTATAAATTGGTTTTGCATTATTTGCTACTTTTAATACGGTTGTTCTTATTGTTATTGTTGCTCCTGTGCAAAACTGATTTGTTCATTTACAATATCTGACACTGCTTATGAACTACTATTCACTGATGACTTTACTGCTGCAACTATTGTTTCTGTTTATACGGGAAATGTATCATTATTAAAGTTATGCATTCTTTGCACTTCTTCACTATTTACATTCATAGGTTTTTATTCATTTATATTTGTGGCCATTTATTACACTACTGATGCACTGTGTGAAGTATCATTGCTCATGACATTATTTTACAAATTTTAACTTTTTCCATCTGCTGCCTCTTTTATGGCCTATTTCTATTCATATTACTGCAGCGGATGGTGTGACTATTGTGCTAATTGTTAATCTTTCTACGTTACGACAGAAGGTTAAGATAATTCAGATGACACTTGATGCAAAAAGAACTTTTTGGGTTTATAATAATTATGTACATAGTACTGCTGATGCTAATGTTGTTGTTGACGTTGCTGCTTTTGCTGTTGCTGGTGTTGTAGTAGATGATAATTTGTGTTGTTACGTAGTAATGGTACAGATAAAGACCGACGTATTTGTTTTTGTAAATTGTTAGTTACAAATGACTTCTTGACTTGTAATGTCTACGCTTTTGTTTTACATACTTCACCACCAACACATGTACTACTAGTACTATTACTATAATAATTAGTAGTATTGTTTGCACTATTGTTTGTGGATGCTGCACGTTCAATGTTTGCTGGTACAGTAACGGCTGAATTCGTACAAGTGCTAATTAATGCAATGATTTATTTTTATCTTCTACTATTATCTTTTCCACTGTTACTATGGCTACTATCATTGTCTTTTTGCAAAATCTACGAATTGTTATCAAGGAGTGGACTATTATTGCTAGTAATCTCAATACTGGTTTTGTTATTGTTTTCTTTTTCGTTTTATTAATTTGTTTATTGTACTTTTGTTGTACCTTCTACAGATGCAAATCCTGATATTGATTGCGTGTTTTCTTTTTGCGTCTACACTTCGTGTTGTTCCTTTCGTGTGGTGGATAACACATTCATGGACTGTCAACCTGTCAACAACGCACGTTCCTACTGCGTGAGGCCCATGACATGCCGTAAGAATGGTGGTTTGTAAGTTTCACTTTTCGTCGATGAAGATATAGACGATGCCCTGCTTATACGCGTTGATGACGAGAATGAGGACGAAAGTGACACCTTGGGTAAATTATTAGCATCGTTAGCGATGTTATTACATCTCATAGTATTATCACTATTACTTTGTTCAATCATATTATTGTTGTTGTTATTATTGGTACAATTGCTGAGATGAGGTGGTGACTGCTTGACTTAGTGCGTCTCTTGTGAGAGAAGTGTGTTTTAGGCACGACACTCTACTTAACTCTAGTTTGTGCTCATATTTGAACTAATTGTACAGACACGCACAAATAGTCAAACAAAATAAACTTTAGTAAACCAAGAAAACAGGCTAGAAAATGAAAAGAATGTAAACAGTCAATTAAGCGTATAATGCAGAGCTATTAGTTTCAAACAAATTTGTATACGTTTACCTATATAGTGTCCTATGTGATAGAGAAAAAATAATTAAGTAGCAAAAAAATTTTATGTACTATTTATAGTTTTTTTTACTTTCCTTTTTCAAATTATCTTTTTTCTTTTTATTGATAATGCAGATTTCGAGATTGTTTCAGTTAAAATAACAAGAAAAAAATGAAATGCAAACTATTATATAAGCTTTATATATATTTTATATTGTATTAACTTCTCTCAAATACAGTGAGGCCAATAAAGGCACCTATATAAAAAATAAATATGTCGGATTACAGTGCTCAACTTTCTATTAACAAAAGTGAAAGCGAAGAAAAGAAAGATAACAACAACAACGTGCCACGGCAACACTGTCAACAAATATTGAACAGAGAGACAAATAAAAGAAGACGAATAATGTACTGTTTCAATCAAAGATACTGTAGCAAAACTATGAAAATCAACTAGGTAAATGAAGAAATAGAAAGAAGTGCAAGCAATAAACTAAGAACAGCTTTTGTTTTGTGTAATTTTTTGTTGTTTTGCCTTAAAAAAAATTTTTTTCCCCTTAATTTTTTTTGTATAAATATGTTTGTATAAAATCGAAAAGACAGCGATATAAAAACAAGTAAGTCAGCAACAATAACAACAAAATTTATTATTTTCATGTAACATATACATAAAAATGGAAATATGAAACATGTAAGTCAGTACAATTACAGTATTTTTTCTCAAGCAAAAGTGAGAAGTACAAATTATAGTATATCATTATTGTATATATAAAAATTTTAAAATGTTTGATGCTACGTTTTACGAAATGTATAATAGCTCTACCATACAAGTAAAGTCAATACACCAATTGTTACCAGCGGAAGCAAAACTTACATAGCTGCAAATGTTAGCTAAAGTTGGGGTGTGCCTATAAGTACTTATATGTTAGTCGGGAAGTGAGCAAATATAGATGCAATTCATCTTACTACTTTGATAGCTGATAACCACAGCATACTAAATTTGTTATCGCTGTTTTGCATGTTTTATGCTGCTAACGATCATTGCCATTTATTGCACCTGATTGATGATGTTAAGACGTTATTTAGGCATTGCTCTTGTTTAGCTAATGACCACATTTTGCTACTATTTTTATTTGTGATGCTAATGTTATTGTTGTTAGTGTTGTTAATGGTTGCATCATTAAGCATAGAACACTGAGCCAACAATGTAACGACACAGATTGTTTTGTTAATGACAGCACGACAGTGTAGAGCATAGTAAGTGAAAATGCACAAGAGCATACTTCACAAATGTAAAAATAACAAGTACAGCTTGTGTTTACTAGTGCGATGAGCAAAACCTGTGGTACAGTTTATATGATACGACTTGCACTACTAGCTACGTTATGAGTTTAACTTTTGTACATCTACATTGCTTGATGCAGAAAATTTACGTATAACTTTCAAGTTATCCACGAATATAAATGCAAAGTACAGAGCAACGATAGATGCAAAATATTACATGCTGGTAATATACTTACCGTAATTACCACGACGAAAATCATAATAACCGAAAAAAATGACTTGCAGCTGTAGTCAAACTGCATAACCTATAAGTGCCATCATTGCTAAAATGTTGCCGAGTGTACACGCTAGCCACTTAACACACCGCGTTGTTGACGTGCGATGCCGAATAGCTGATCTTGTTTGTGTAATAAGGAACAGCGAATGTAATAACAGACAAACTATTCATACAGTAATTTTTACGTACATAGTCGCAACCTTTGTTGTGTGTATTTACAAAACTTTCACGTTTACAACATAAAACATTGTAACTGCAAAGCTGATTGTGCTAGTAAAGCTGACAATAAGTCAGAAAAAATATAACGCTAACATTACTTTCCTATGTAGCAAAACAAACAAAAAGTAAAACAAAAAGTGAAAGTAAAATGTAAAAAACAACAATGGTCTAACAAAAAATGACTAAAAGTTAAAATGACAGCATCTGTAAACAGTAAACCATTTTTTTTTTTTTTTTTGAGGGAAGCGCGAAATAGTCGAATCTGAAGTGAAAGCAAATCTTTTATTTATGATAGCAATCGTGTATGTGAATAGCTCGATGTTAGAAAAACTCTTTACATACGTTTTACTAATTCATCTTTTACTACTAAACTATACTTCTCATTCTGATTTTCTATATATTAAAAAATGACTTACAACTGTGTGTATAAGACGTTGTGCGTCTGTGTGATGTATATATAAAATGCTCAAGTCACGCTTATGCTTAAGGTGTATATATTTGTATTGAGATAAGCCCTGAATAATTTTATCATTAAATCAAAAATAAAAGAAAAAAATAGATCACTGGACTAACAATAACACAAAAAATGATAACCAAAGGTAACAAATAATCAACAAATAGTGTGGTGTGTATAGTATAAACAAACTTTTAAATTGTTGTGTGTATATTTAAAAACATAAATAGTAAAAAAATATGACAAGTATCAAAATTTGTTATCTGTAATGAACAAAAATTTATAATATGTATAAAACTTGCATACATTTTTATATGTGTTTACCTTGTTAATCACGCTTTACACCACCACCATTACTGTGATGATGACCAAGTGTAAAAATGGACTCTTTGACTTCTTTGCCATGCTGAGTCGTGTTCGTTGGCATCACATGTGCATTTTTTGAACTAACATTAATTGCTTCACTTTGTTTTACATTGTCATCATTACTAAACGGATTGCTTTCACTATTCTTGTTGTTCTCTTGCTTTGCTTGAGCCTAAGGTTGTACACCACCTTCATCTACGTCTCGTGGGGGTGGACCATACATCGCGGCAATGCTTTTCCGCTTGACATCTTGAAAGAACGAGTACATCTTTCGTGCCGCCAACACCGCCTCATCTCACTCCTGCTGTGATCGATGATCATTTAACACAGTATTTCCATTAGAGTTCACTCCTTCGCTGCTCAATGACGCAATTTACATTGAACCGTTGCGAATCATCTCCTGGAAAAGGTACTGTGCCAGTGGTGGGGTTGGTGTTGCACCTGCACTGCTGTTATCATGAGTATAAATATTATTGTTATTATTATTGTTTACAACATTGGTTGTAGGTGGTACATGTGGTTGCAAATTTGTTAGATGAGCATTAGTGTTGCTGTCCTTATTGGTGGGAATAACTTACATTGCTACATGAGGCTGCTATGATGTGTTGTCTCCATTATTATTATCATTATTATTATTAATATCATTCGTATGACCTGTTTTCACTTTCTACAACTATTATTATTTTTGTAACGATGTATTGTATAAGTTGAGAGCGGTTTACTACAATGTAATCGGTGGCTGATTTTCATTATTGTTCGTGTTGCCACTATCGTTCTTCTTACAATTATTTTACTTTGCACAACACTTACTGCCACACGATGCGCCTTTCTTCGACAAGCTTCGCTGCGCCGCTGCAATTCGCTCCTCCTCTGCGATTTTGCGACGAAGATGACTACTTATCGCCGGTGGTCGATATGCTCGGCTGGCAAAGGACTCCATAAACGCACAGAACCCACTCAAGTTCCGTCACCACCCTCGATCGTACAACGAGTACACGGTGTGGTTTAGCACAAAGCAGTAGACACTACACTCATCGGTAGCATGACGCACCTCGTACAAGGTCAAGTTGCGAAGAATGTAGTATAGCTGCTGTACAAGTTGAAAGCCAACAATGCCTATCATCATGGGCAAGATAAACTGTGTGTATAAATAGGCAAAACGGTAAAAGGGGGTGTTTATGCCAAAGGGTAAAAGCAGCTTAAGTGCGTTCATCTCATCACGTGGCAAGGCCTGCGCAATTTCTTGCCGCTACAATAGACGTGTGGTGGTAAAAAAAATTTGACGAACATGAAAGGCGAAAAAATAAAACGTAGACAATAGTATTAGCAACGCCAAATGACCGTACACGAAGGCACGGTGATTGTGTCCTGCAATGACCGAGGCCAAGTAGTTACAATAGTGATCATAACGTAGTACGACTTGTTGCACCTGGGCACAGTACTGTGCTCGAAGCGGCTTCTTCACCATACAGTTGAAGTCTACCGAGTAAATCTTCTACAGCGTGTTAGTCTGCAAAACTTATTTATCTGCTTCACTGTTGTTGTTGTTATTATTAAGATTGGTTAGTCTCTTAATAATTTCACCATGCTCGTTGGCAATGTCAACGGGCAGAGGCAAGTTGACCGAGGCAATAGGCATGAAAAGCGAGTACAAACCTTTACGCTGCCCAGCAGAGGACGAGACGACATAGGGTGGCCTACAAAATACATAACTCAACAATAATATGGTAATAATCGCAACTGGTAGTAATCAGTACTTGAGCAGTGCATCGCCTTCAAAAGTTACCGAGTAGTACTTGTAGTAGGTATGAGTTGAGTAGAGCGGGAGTAAAACTGCCTGTAATGTGAAAAACCCTAGTGCGATGCCAAGCATCGTAAGCGAACGTTGAGAGGAGCTTAGCGGACATAATTTTTTACCATTCTTGTTGTTATGCTTGTTTGTACTACGAGTATTTGAGTTAACGTGAATATGCATAATCCCCAACGTCACAAGGACAAGCGCACCCAATAAGAAAATAAATCGACGAAACACAAGACATGCCATTAACAGGAACACATGCGGAAGAGTGAAGCCCATGACGAGTTGGCAGAGCGTCTGAGTTGTACAGAGTGAGGTAAGTTCTTGCAAGCAGCGAAGTTTGCCCGTGTTTATTCCGCACACTCGTGATGCGTATTACGTTTACATTTCCTATGTCAAGGGCAGTAGTAGGAGACGTTGTGATTGATCTCGTACAAAGCTGTTCTTCTGGTAGTTCTTCAGAAAGGAGTAGATGGCACTGTAGTTGATGGTAGCACAGGGCACTTCATCATCATCTATTTCTTCTTCTTCTTTCTGATGCTCCTGACTACACACAATACTTCTGTTGAAATTGCTGCTATCGTTAATGACTGCATTCGTGTTGAATGTTTGATAGAGAAAAGTAGTGAGCAATGCCAATGGGTAGTGAATGGACTTCTGCACAAGCGAAGAGGCAAACGATGCACTTCTTGAGGATGCCGAAGAAAAATACTTTTTACCTTTACTCTGCCGTAATTTCATTTACTTCTCCCATTTACTCTTACTTAACCAAGAAAGCCATGATGGGATGAACTTACGATGTGCCTTGTATAGCGATTAGGCAAGTTGCAACGGAGTCTGACCTTGAGCATTTTTCACACTCATGTTGGCTTTACCAGTTTGTATTAGTGCCTTCACCAAATTCACATCACCAGACTCAATAGCACAGTGCAGTGCAGTACTTCCAGGTTTAAAAAAGTGATGCAGATATGCACTTTCGGCCTCACGAGTGTCTTTCTGTAGAATAGCTTGACTCCCTACATAATGAGAAGGAAGAGAAGAAAGATTTTTGTTTACTGAAGTAGTAGATGTTGACGATAGCTACGTTCCTAGCTATACACGTTGATCAAGTGGGATGGTCGTATTGCTGTTTACATTTATCAACTACTATTGCTACTCCTGATGTTGATGTTGTTAGTATGGGTAGTATTATTACACAACATTTGTTTTACATTCATCCTGAGAATTTTTGTTATTATTATATTTATTGTAATCTGCCATATTATTTGATACATTAATTGGTGCATTTATGTCAAGCTACAAATATTACACCAAGAATAGAACAGGAAAACGGTTTGATGATTTGTTATAGCTCTTCCCACTACACCGACACAACTCATGTAATATGTTTTCCTCTTGTAGCTGTGCCAGTAATACCTCTTTACCTATCAGTTATGCCAAGCACATGAGTATGTGCGGATAACGAGCCGCATAACTCAACACCGACCGGCCCTGGAGATCTTTGACGTGCCAATCTGCACCCTTCTGTACCAAAAGCTTAATAGCCTGCGTATTCTGAATAGCCGCCGCCAACATGAGTGGGGTAGCACCGGTAAAGGCAAGCTGTGCATTCATGTCGGCGTTATTGTCAATCAAAAACGACAAGATGAGACCATTTTCACATGGAAAGTCAAACACATAACCGTTTTTCTTGTGAACACGTTTGCCATAAGACGGCTTGCAGCCTGCAGCATTCACGTTACATTTGCCACATACATTGCCACTATCATTTTGTGCTATTGCTGCTTCATAACTTGTCATATCAATATTCGTCGTAGCACTGTAATAATTTACACACGTATGAATAATGCTGTACAGCTTGTCATAGTTTGCCTCACCAAGCACCGCAAGGTGTAGTGCGGTGGCCTGATCTTATGGTCGCTTTGTGTTAATATCAATCCCGCCAAGCAGAAACGTTGTCAAGAGTGGGAAGTCACGGTCATGCAGGACACTTTCGAAGAAATTTTTGCGATCAATCAATGTACGCTGTGGGTCAGCAACGGTAGGGAAATGAGACAAGTCTGTTTCACTCTCTGTGTCGGTGTACTTGTGTACATAGTAGGCGAGTGGTAGTGGTTTGACCTCACCTTCTTGGTGCAGCTATGCACGTTTTTGAAGTGCTTGCTGAAATACTCTCATTGCAGCGTATTCCTCTTCTATCAAATTTTATAATGTTTATTATCTAAACAAGTAGGCAATAAAATAAAAATAATGATGTCAGTATTTCTTCTATCACTCTAAATATAAAGAAATAACAAAAACAAATCAAACTCAACAATATAGATTGTATATACTAGAAACAAAAAAGCAACATCTGAAATTGCACACAAAATTTATTAGAACAGCAACAAAACTTATACTATATGTCATTTGAATATTCATTACAAAATGTTTTTACTAACAATAGAAACATGTTAAATAATAGAAAGTTATATGGATAGATTTATACTTCTTTTTCTATTTAGTTACTTCGCTCTCGTTTGTAATTTGCATTACTTGTACTGTTTACTACTGCTTCACCCACTAATTGTGCATCTTTGTGGTTCTTTCATTCTTCTTCTTACTAATGTTATATGTGTGACAACTATTATTACTTCTACTAATTCTATTTTTTTGTCTATTCTACGTGTATGTTACGCATTCGCTCCAACGCACCTATTCGTACCTTGATGTTGACCATATTATCTTTCAGCTACTTTACTACGCTGTCACATTCGTGTTCAAGATCATTTAATTATTGCTGCATGTGTGAGTTTGACTTGACATTACTTCCTTGTTTGTTAGCAGTATTACTATTTACGCTCTTTGCATCACCACAAGAAGCTAATTGCAGTTATTTTTTCAGATTGTAGATTTGCTTGGCAATTTTTATTGCACGAACATATGGTGCTCATAACAGCTAATAAACAATGTGTACACCTCCAACAGGTGCGATGGCGTTATCGACAATAGCACGCTGAAGTAACGTGTTGAATGGCACACTGCTAAACTGTAGTGTGGACAATGTCTACTGATTTTTTTAATTAGTTGAGGCATTTGCTGCGTTGTTGGTTTGATGGGATGTGGATGATATTGTTGGCACAAACGTCGGCTACAAAAATACCGACGACGAAGAAGATGATGATTACAATGAGTCATCCTCTTCATCTCCTTTCTTTTATCTTTTACTGTTGCCATCATCATTATCATGATTGTCATTAATACTGATTGTCTTGTCCATATTCATCACTTTTTATTATAATTTAGTATCTGTACCGTTTTGAGTAACGCGACAATTTTAGTATGTACACGTTGCATGATCTGTGTGCAGCGATGCTAATATTTGTTTCTGATCATCTGTCACAGATCGATGGTATGAGTTGTCTAAGCAAACACTGTCATGCGTTTCATTGATCAAGTGTGGGTTGCGAGCTACTTTACGGACTATGTACAACTCAAACTCGGAGGGTGTAATCATTTTTTTTTTTTTTTTTTTTTCAACGTTAAGTAAATTTACTATCAAACAGGATAAACACATAAAGTTCAAACAAAACGAAAAATAATTTTTCCACGTAGATGGTAGAATAGCGAAATAGTAAAAGTGATTACTTTACATATTCTTTGAAATATATGTTAATAATTATTACATACACTACTGTAATTTATTATATATGTTTAATTTATTTGATGTGAATCTATTCAGACATATAAATTAAAATTTTTTTGATGTGTGTACGAATTAATACTATAAACCATCACATTTTTTTTTTTTTGCAAAACAAAAACCAAACAAATCAATTGTAGAAAATAAAACAATTATACTTATATGCAAACTTTTCATTATATTTGATATGTTAACGACGAGTGTGTTTTCAGTGACCATTTGTTTTAAGAACACATTTGAGATTTGAAGAATAAGTTTTTTTGCATCATGCTTACCAGGTGCAACGGTACACACAGGTCAAGTGCCAACAAATAATTGTCATTATTACTATTATTCTCAACAAATAGCTTACCCTCAGTATTGACTGAAGCAAACGTTTTTGCAATCTATGATGCAAGCGGAGACGAAGATGGTGCAACAAGGCTAAGCAGCAGTACACACTTATGATTTGCCATGTTCGTCAAGGCAGAGGCCAATGAACGACGAATATGCTAGCAAGAAACTAGCTATGGTGGTGTTGCTGCTACAGAAGGTGCACTTTGTGCAGATTATTTGCCAATTACAGATGATGTGATTGTGGTTTACACACACTACACGTTATTACCACTTCTGATATCTTAACTATTGTGTGTTTTGGTGTATTATGAGGAAATAGCAGATGGTTGGGCTGTCATCGCCGTTGCTACATTTGATTTACTTTGCTACCTGTTCGGTTTGCTTTTATCCCACTTGAATGGAAGCAATTGCTTGAAGGACCAGCTGCTTTTAGCTACTGGTATGTCAAGCTGCGACGAGGATTATGATTGTGGCGGTTTTGCACAACATTTCTGCTATGAAAGTTTGTCGTTTTGTAAATTTGTATGACTCGCTAAACTGTTAACACGCTTGTGATCATTTTGCTTATTAAGTAACAATGTTCTCATCCTTTAGTTTTCCTTTTGTGCATTGATGAGGATTTAATAGAAAGTTGGGGCTATATATTACTGTAAAATAGACGAGGAGCATGTGTAAGAAGAGGTATTGAGTAACAATACACCACCACAGCGCTTTGTTAACGAGGTGTTAGACCACTGATGTGAGTTATTACTGAATGTATTTGTTTTACAGTTAAATGTACTTTTACTGCTCGATATACTTTGTGTAAACTGTTACGCAAATTTGATCAGTTGACACCGTCGCTGAAGCTCGATAGAACGCATCAGCTACAAGCATGCTGCTTCCTTCACTTCACTCACAAAATTACTATAATAATAATAATAATAATTATTATTATTTTTAATATGATTTGTACTATTATCAACATTATTACAAACAATTCTTTCATCTTGCAAAGTATTTGAGGTTTTATTTACAAACTTGTTGCTCTCACGTTTACTGTTAGTTTTATTTTTTTGTGATGTTGGTGTTGACAACGAAAATGACGTTTGTGGTAATGTCAACGATGACAATGAAGACGATGACACGGAGGTTTTCTTTACTTGTTTATTCATTTACTGCTTCGTTTGCTTTACAAAGATTACCAACCGTAGTGTTCAGCCTTCGAAGAAGAAACGAGGTGGAATGAGATTTGCACCAAACGTAAACGGCAGCACTACCTGCGTGGTAAAACGTTACATGGGTGGTACAAACACTCGCTTACTGGTTTGCAAAGCAAACAAATGCATTTCATTGGACGTATTATTGCCCTGTTCATCTTCACTTTTGTTGTGTTACCCTGCTTTACTCACATGCTTGTTTTCCTTGTTATCTTTTGTTTTCTCGCTGATGGTGCTATCGATATGCTGTCGACTGTTATCATCTGCACGTTCTCACATCGTTTCCCACCACTTGGCATCTGGTGGGGTGCAAAGATTGACGAGTGTGCGAACTACTTAGACCACTTGACGTAGATGAATGAGTTATTATGTTTATTGTACTGCATACGTGTGACTACCTGCTGCATTACTGTTTTTTCGAGTTACTTTTGGTAATTATGATGATGATGAGGATAGATCGTTAGGTACACGTCTTGATGAGCGATATTTCTTTGTACAAGACACGTGCTACAGATCAGCTTTCTACGGCACTGGGTTGTTGCTTGATGTTTTGTTTTGTGTCCAGTCACTCTTACCTGTTTGCGTGGACGATAACTTGGAGTAGTATTATGCCGAAAGTGCACTTTACATTACCAAGTTACTATCTGCTAGTACCGAGTTGAGATTATTAGACTCAAACTCGTCTTGGCACATATCGCCTGACTATGTTACATCATAGCGACCACTGTTCTTGTTTCCTGCTGAACTACGTTCCATGCATTTGTTTTTATTTGTGTCTTCATCTGTAGTAGTAACACTAGGCATCATATTATCTAATTTATTATCTACGCCTTCGCCTTGTCTTTGCTTGTCAATGCTAGAACAGTCTAACAAGATGCTCTTTGGTTCATTTGACCTGATTTACATGTTTTCAGTATTTACAGCTAAATTTGTTCTAGAAGTAGCGGTAGGCTCATCTTGTCTTTTTGTGTTTTTATTACTACTGCTGCTATACCTGTCACTCGCAGGCAGTGTATCGCTTCGTGCAAGCACCGTCGCACTGAAATTGGTGTTAGAGCTGGTTGTATTCGTCGTCGTATTTTGCGTCATAGACGACGAGTGTGTGGTGGCGTGAATCGCCGTAGCCGTGTTGTTTGCCGAGCCAGTGCATGTGGTAAGTGTGGCAACCGATGGACTAACACTTGCATTGGTGTGGTGAATTTGTGTGCTCTGCGTAGACGGTAGTGGCACCTCACTGTCCATCTCATCTCGTCGTGTGTGTTACGTGCTGTGATCATTTTCATTGGTGTAATTATTGTACACATGGAATTTAACACTTTCATTTGCACTTTGCTCACTTTGCAAAAGTACATTTTGTGTAAATGCACCATTGTACTTGCCATTCGTTTTTACTTAATTTTTACATGCATTCATAGTATTATTAGCTTTTGTATTATTTTATTCATCATAATGATGATGATGATGATGATGATGACGTACTTAGCCTTCCTCTTCGTATTCATATTATTCCTCATCGTCTTCAACAGGCCTATTTTTTTCATTGTACTGATGCAACTGTTCTTACAGTTTGGTTATGATCGTTGGGTTGAAAACAACATTAGCCAACGCCACATCAAGTGCTCAGCAGTCTAAGTATTGATAACACTAGTTACCATTAGTGAGATTGTTTGTTGGCAAACCGGTTTTATTGTTAATATTATTGTTACTATTGATGTTTGACTCTGCAAGGGACAAGAGTGTAGAAGTCAAAAATGGTGTACAGACTAGTGTCGAGGTGTGCCTTGTGGTCTACTTTGTCTCTCGTAACGATTAGGATCGGTCCATCGTTTTGAGACTCTCGTCATTGATGCTATCCATCAACACGGACTGCATGCTCGTTAGCATTGCTAAACCATCACCAGTTTACTTCACCGTAGAGTAGCAATTAATAAATGGTGAGATGTGTGCCTTGCGAAGGTGCAACTGTAATTACGGATAACTGTACCAGTTTGAAAAGGGAGTAAGAGAAATGTGACGACAGTCAACCAACACGGGTAGCTGCAATACATGCAAGGAGAGAATACACTGCTCACAACATCGCAGCTGTAATGAGCGTGTCACTATCACAAATAAACAATCGGTGCATCGCTCAATGTCTACTTGACCTATCGTCGGTCCAATAAAAATAAAGCAGCTATGACAGTGTTGAATGTGCACATCTTTACACACATCAAGCAAAAAGATGCCACATTTTAGCAAATTACCGATGCACACCTGTTGACCTCGCACCTCTGGTCCTGTCTTCGCAATCACTGATTGAGGCAAAAGTGAGCTGATCTCAATGACTCCAGGTGAGGAGGAGAGTAGACGCATTATTTAAACTTGAGATCGTTTAGTTGACTTGATGTTTGTTGAGTTATCAAACATGGCAATGAGCGATTGCGAGCGTGACAGTGACTACGCTGACACAGAACGCTGACGTGAAAGTGTCTTAGCAGAAAAGCTTTTGCTTTTTCTACTACAAATATCAATATTATTATTACTAATATCACCAACACTACTACTATTATTGTGGCATTAATTAAGCCGCTTGCACAAATGCCCAAAACTGTTTGTGGACACTTTTCGACTACTCATCGCAGCGTTAGAATTGCTACTTTTGTCTCATCGACTCTCATGTGTGCGTCAGCTAATTTCATTTACATCGTCGTCATCACTGTCATCACTGGTAACATAGGACTGAGATTTATTTTCAACAAATTTGCGTTTACTACCAGATATACTGTTTTTAGCCTTGTTGACTCGTTACAGAGGGCTAAACGTTACACTATTACTACGACGCTTATCGGATTTAGTTTTGTTATTATTATTATTATTATTATTTTCTTTTGAGTGGCGGTTTTTATTTACCTTTTCTTTTTTTTTGTTATTGGTTGTTTAGACACATCGATCAACGACTTGCGTCTGCGCGTGCTTGTTTGCACACTGTCCCATCACTATTTATTAGTCAAGATAACTAAATATTAAAAAATAATATCTTTGTTATGAGAAGTGAACAGTACTATTGCTAATAAACAAAAATTTAAACAAAAACATTCAATTTGTTGAAATTAAGAACAAAAATAGGTGAAAATAAGTATTAACATTAATTAGGTATATCGCAATAAATACAAACGCGTCATGAATAACATTTTGCCAGATGCACAGAGTGTTATTATAAGCGCAATATACTCTTTACAATATTATAAATTAATGATTTAGTGACCATACAATAAATTGATACATGTTTAAGAAAAGTTCAGTATATGTACAGATTAACTAGAAACAAAAAAGTAGTTAGTTAAACATTTACAGATAATATTGTTGCAGTAATTTTATAAAAAAAAGTGTGCTATATTTGTATTTACCTTCGTCTAAAATAAAAAAAAAACAATTACGAAATACGTACTTCTTTGCGCTACATTTATATTTTTCAACTTTTACAAAAATTGTAGGGAGGCATATTATTGATAATTGTATTTTTTTTTACATATTTAGTATTTGAATAATTTGCAATACAAACATTATTACCAACAAAAAAAACCATGCTTTACGTTATCATACAAAACTCGTTACAAGACATTGCAAGCAAAAAAAATATGTTTTTATATACATTCTATAAACAGAAAAATATTTTATTTTTTAACTTTATACTATAAATAACATCCCTCTATCTAGTTTTAGAGAAGTAAACCAAAAATTACTTCTAAAGAAGAAAAAATATTAGTAAGGATAAAATTATAGTATTTCAATATTTACATAATATTAACAATCAATCATTCAAACATATTTAGTTTACAAATATATATAAAAAACAATAATATTAACATTATCATTAATATTATTACGCATTCGACGATTAAGATCGCAGCATCTTGTAGGCTGGAAACAAAACGTCCTCCTCAATGTGTGGGTAGCTGGGGTGAAGTTTCATTACCCGCTTACACACTGTAATACATTTGATAAGATCTTTACTTTTCAAGTACGATTGGGCTAACTTGTAGCCTACCGAGGGGTCGCTCTCGTGCATAAGCCGTCATGCCTATTCATAGCAATGTGCCGCATCCTTGTGCTTCTGCTGTTGTTCGTAGATCGTACCCAGTGCATCTAAGGCCACTCCATTTGACTTGTTCGCAGAAATCATACTCTGCAAACACTGCTCAGCACTGGTCAGTTATTGTGGTATCTTATTCGTGCTTTGCCCTGAGTGTGGGTGCATGTCTAAGAAGGACTGAAACAGCTTGGCCCGCTCAATTACCTCTTCGCTTGCCTCTTCACTCAGCAGTGCGTCTTTATCACCATGGTTGACATGAGAGTGTATCATTCTCATCATTTGCACCACACGAATGTTTTGCTGCAAACCATTCTATTTATTGGTATTGGTGTTTGTGTTGGTGTTTGTAGTAGTCATGTTCGACTCGGGAGAAGCGTAGGTTAGAATAGCATGTAGCACTTTACGTGCAAGTTGCTACTCGTTAATGAGATAACAAGCAATGGCAAGGTCTAATGCCGCTGCCACGTTACGTGCAACATACGGTAGAACAGAGAGTACATCTTATGGACTGACAATGACACTAGCATTGGTGTGAATGGTAAACGAAGAGGCGTTTGTGTGTTTGTTTGCGCCATCCTGATCGGTAGCACTGCTGCCGCTGTGACGCTTGCCGCCATGCCTGCGGTAATTGGCACTTTTCAGCAACAATTCATCATCCTCGTCGTATTAATCCTCATCAACATCATCAATATCATCTTCTTCATCTTCCTAGTCGTCTTCATATTATTGTTATTCATCGTACAGTTCATCTTCATCGTATTCATCTTCGTCGTGTTCATTTTCATCATCATCATCATCATCATAGTCGCCACTATTTCGGTGCTTACGATTTCGTCTACGACGACGAGCCTGACGATCATGATCTCCACGAAGTTTACTCAATCGTGTCTGCTTTGGGTGACCTTTTTTCACATCTTTCGAGTTATTGATGTTGTGTGATATTGTAAAACGCGAATAGGCGTCCATGTCCTTCAGATTTAATTCATACTTTTGCGCAAATGACGGCTACAAGAGTGAAATGAGTAATTTCATCGCATATTGCACCTCGGCAGGACGCTTTCGTGCCAGCAGGCATTACGCACACAGTCGCTGCTTGACAAGATTAGATGCATTTGCACCTTTAACGTTTGTACTAGTAGCACTAGTAGTAGTATTGCCTTCAATGTTATCTTTTGTACTTTCTTACGTTACTTCAGCCTCATTACTTGAGTAGACGTTTGCAGAGGTAGATAGCAACTGTAGCGCAGCTAACGATGGCATTGTGTTTTTATTATTATTATTGTTGCTATTATTATGATGCAGCGAGGTAGATGAAGGAAAGGAAGGCAACTGATGCACCAGCGTCTCTGCCGCACGCAGGTTATCGGTCTGCTACTCCAGCACACGTCTATCGGTTCACAGTTACTCGGTAGCCGATGGCACCAAATACAACTGTACCATTTGCACCATCGCCATCATACCAAACGTGTTGTCACATGGGAATCGTGCGGCGTTGAAAAACCGTAGCGCCTCACTAGACTCATTCGCCATCAAACTACACACCCCATGTGCGTAGCTCAACCCAGGTGGCATTCGATGTGAACGGGCGTAGTGTTTCATGACCTGCTCCTCTACACGGTTCACCATATCTTTAGCGGCACTTAATTTACCACTCTTAATGAGAAGAGTGATGTATTTGATCAAGATGACATAGTAGTGGTCATGTACACAGGTGTTATTGTTGTTAGTACTATTTAGTGCGTTTGCCTTCTCAAGCTGCAGCAGAACTCGCTTGTAGATTGCCGCAGCTTACTCGTCCATGTGTCGCTAACGTAGTAAATGCGCTTGTAATAACAAGCCATACTCATTATCTGAATTAATTTTAAGTAACTGACGCACAGACTCCTCGGCGAGTTCAATGTGATTGCGTATCATGTGTAATTTGACGCACTACAGCAGTGTCTACTCGTTTGTTTCATCAAACCTGATGGACTGTGTGAGACATGTCTCTGCACTCATCAAGAGCTATTCCTGACTCATCTCATTCACACTGACCTGGGCACTTTCTTTTTCATTTTTCTTCTTGTTCGCTTTGCTCAATTATGTTTGTTTTATATCCTGTAGAGTGTTGTTTACATTTTTGTCACCATCATCCATGGCGTTTTCAAGCTCTTTGATTACATTCTTATGACTGGTGTAATGTTCTTGTTGTACCGCTACGGTCATGTAAAAACGAGCAAGTTCACTGAGAATGTTGGCAAAGATGCGCTTCTGCTGCGAAACTGTTTCTCTGCTTTCATTTCGTATAGGCTGATCAAGAACATGCATTTGATACTTCTTGGCGGCCAACAGACACTGCTATGCAATCTGACGCTGTTGCAATTGCACACTGCTAGCCTCAGACGATGATGATGATGATGAAGAGTTTAAGGCCTGTAATGCGCGTTCCTTCTGTATCTTGTACAAGAGTAGATAACAGTTGACCCGCTCTACTGCCGTGTCCATGGACTCATCTTTTCGAAAACCAAATTACACCTCTCTATCAAACGTTAACGGAGAGGCCAACGCAACATCTAACGGCACAAACACATGCGCCTATTGCAGAGTCGCGATAGCATTATCTATGTCATTGAGATGCCAGTGCAAGATGGCCAAGTCGGCACGAACACTAAACAAACCATTATTACCACTATTGTTATTATTTGCCACCCCGTCTTCCTCGTGGGCAATTGCATCGGTGTAGTAGCGAATTGCGTTGGTGTAATCATGCGTAGAGACGAGTAGACGACCAATACAAATCGCCAGTTCACTGCTATGGGGTGCCAACGCGCGTGCCTTTTCATACGCTAAGATTGCTTTATCGTACTGTGCAATAACACCATAGGCTTCACCCAACGCCACCAATGCCTGTACCGATGGTAATTATTACACAACTTACTCATAACAGGCAATGTACTTTTGTGGGTGATGCAGCTAGACAAGGTACAGCTTTGCCAACTGCGAGCGGGCATTGACGTAAAATGGACTCTTTACCGGTACCTGACGAAGCAATTTGATGGCTTGGTCTAAATCTTGTCGAGCCGCAAGCATGGCCTGTGCAATGGTCACTCGTCCTTCTTGCAACGTGTTCTTGAACTTCGTTTGTGCACTTTGTAGCGTTTGACGGGCAGCTTACATGTTATGCAGCTTTAGCTAGGCTTGAGCCGTTTGCAGGTAGAGTGTGACATGATCTGAGACACTCAACGGGTGGATCTACACCCCACTGAACGTTGACGTACGAGTTGTCTTATTGGATTTGTCATTTACATAACTATCAGCATTAGTAGTAGTAGTGGTACTACCACCTTTTTCATTTTCTTTAATATTATTATTATTATTATTATTGTTACCGTCTTCACTGACTTACCCTTCAAACAATTCTTTCGCCTTCTTGAAGGACATGAGTGCCTCCTGTGGTTTATTACGCACACTCTGTATCATACCATTCAATAAGTTATAGTAGGGTTGCTACTTGATGGTAAAATCTACGGTCAGCGCTTGCTGTAATGCGGCATGGGCTAATGGAATGTTGTTGGTGTACTGACAAATCTGTGCAGAAAGCAAGAAAGCCGCTGCTTGGACAGAACGCTCATGTTGCTGCTCGTACTCGGAGCTGCCATCCATTGCACCGCTGCCGCTACCACCACTCGACAATGATGAGGATGAGGATGAAGGTGACATAGATCCACCAACGAACAACAATCGCTCCTTGAGCAGCACTTAGGCATCATGCAGCTCTCCAGCAATAAAGTGTATCTGAGCTAACAACAGCAAAGCCGCACTACAGGCAGGTACATTACGTAGTAGCAGTAACAAGTGTGCTCGGCACTTCTACACGGTCATGTCCTGCTGCTTAAATGACATTTGTGAGGCTGCGCTCGTATTCGCACTCGCACCTGCGGACTACGATGAAGAAGAAGACGAAATAAAATCAACTGGCTCATTTCGGCAGTGCTGCATGTACTCGGTAGCGATAGCCAGCATCAATGGCATGTTCAATCGAACATAACAATCTAAACCAGCGTTACTTACATTGGTTAGCACCGAGGGGGCTACATTACCTTGCATCACACTCTTCATCGCATCCGATGCTTGATCTAGGAACGAGAGACACTTTGTCTCATCATGTTTGTACCGTCATGCAATTAACGCGTTCAAGAAGCTGAGTTCGGCATTTCGCTGATTGGGCTGCTGTAATTCATTACAAAAGTCAATCTGTTTACTCGCCTCACTTCACTTGCCCATGTTAATTCAGGCAGCGGCTGCACCGAGCAACGGCTATAGACCATCGGTCAGCGTGGCCGCACGTTGGAACGTAGCCAGTGCCAATTTCATGTCTTGCCCATCGTACAACATTTGCCGTCCCAACTCACACAGATATTCCCCATTACGAGCATTCAGCTTGACCGCCATTTAGGCCAACTTCATCGTATAGACGAGCAGTTATTGGTTAGACAGGCTCAGGCCCATACCTTCCATCTACAGTGTAGTGTTATTACTTTCATTACCACTTAAATCGTAGTTATACTTAGTACTATTTGTATTTGTGGTGCTTGTTAGTGTTGTTCTGCTTCCAGACTTATTGACACTGGATCGAAAGGTAATATAACGTGCGGTACCACTTAATCGACTGTACGCCTGTGCAAATCGACAACAGAGTGCCGCATTACGTGGTTCTCGCTTGTCAATCGCATCAATAAGCAATGGTAGGTAGTGACACGCCGTTGCCGATCGATTTTACTTCACAAGAGCGTGTACGATGATCAGTGACAGGGCAAAGATGTTATCACTTTCTTTGCTTAAGATGCGTCGGACCGTTTACACACACTGCGGCCAATCCTACGCACCCATCAACAAGCGAGCCTTACATCCGAGCAAAAAAGTGGCATTGGGGGCACTGACAATGAGTTTGTTCATTAACTCTAGCGCAGATGTGAATTGCATTTTTTTCTCAAAGTACGCAATACGACCCAATGCCGCATCCACATCAATGGAGTTGAGTAAGCTGTTGGGCAAGAACGCAGTAAAGTCATTTTTGCTCGCTTTATTAGAATTAGTAGTATTACTGTACGAGGTCAGTTGAGCCTGACTGGTGTCTTTGCGTGAAAGTACACTCTGGAAAAGAGAACCACACTTTTCCAGAAGAGCAGTTCGGCCACTGCACAAATCAATTCAGCCTCGCAAAGTGGCTAATGACGTGTACTCGTTGTGGTGTTGCTGAAGAAGTGTGTTATCGGTAAAGTTGGCTAGAATGTCACGTGCCTTGTTCACTTCAGAGGCAATGAAACACAGTGCAGAGGCTTCTACCCAGCCGTCTACATTTGACTTCATCTATGATCGATCGTCAAAAAATACATTTAGCTCGTTCTACACCTGCTGTGCACTCTACATGTCTCGGATTAATTTGTAAATTAAATAAGTAGCCATAAGTGCAGGACACTTGATTGCTAAGTTGTGGCCGCAGTTGGACAATAACTGCTTTAGCTAGCGAATCGCCTCATTTTCAAACCCTTGCTGAGCCAGCGCAAATGCACGTCAGATGCGAAACACATGATTGTCGTACGTTTGCACCATTAGCGCACACAGCTATTCACCATGATGCCAGTATTGTTAGCGCATGTAAAACATCATCTGCGCATATCCGTCACGAAGTGTGGGAATAAGGTCTGTCGACATTTGTAGCTGATAATATACAATATTTGCTAACCGACTTTCTGTTCTATTGTCAGCTCAATGTTTGATAATATACGTAATCAATAAAAAATTAAATTTGAAAACTCAAGTGAAACGACTTATAAATGTAAACTATAAATATATAAACTATTTTTTAAATTAACAATGTTCAATAATCTTTTTGGGACAGTTGACGTGCTAAGCTTATCAAAATGTTTCAAAACTTTACGAACAAACAAATAAACAAAGAAAGAGTTAATAACTTCGCTTTTATCTGTAATCACAAAATCAAAGCTTATGGATAAAAAAAACTCAATGAAAAAAAGAAGAGAAAGCCAACAAATTATTATATGATCAAAAATTGATGAAAAGTATAGCATTTAACTTTTTTTTTGTCACATAAATTACAAGTTGAATGTGAATAAACATTCTTACCGTAATCTCATATCTTACATAGACATAGCATTCCCGTTTTTTGAAGTTTGAGAGTAATCAGAACTGGAAAATATACAGTCTCTTTTATGTGTTTTGTTCGATCTCATTTGCACGCTATTAGACTAGCATTTTCTCTTTCACTTTATTCTTTGCTTACTTTGAGTTGTTATTCTCACCTTTCTGCTTCAATTTTATACTTTTCATATCATATGACGTTTCTAGTGAAGAAGTCATTGCGGTGCAATAAACAACTAACACTAGCTACAATCAAGATGATAAAAATAAAAAGAAACAAACAGTAGGAAGAATAAACCAAAACAAAACAAAACAAAACGAAAGAATAAGGAGAAGAAGGAAACGTAGACGCAGCTGCTGATCGAGGAAAGAGCATCATTATATGCATTAATGGTTATGATTATATATATGTTTGTAAAAATCAGATGATTATAGTAATAAATGATTGGACGTTATTCAGTCAGTAAGAGTGACTAAACTCTACCTCAGATTGAAGGGCTAACTTCAAGAAAACGTGTAATGTAAAATGTCATCATATTTATCAAACATTTGATGCAGTAATGTAATAAATTATAGAACATGTATAAGTTACATATTTGAAAACATGCAAATGTAAAGGATTTTTTTATTAGTAAACAATTGTACCCGAAAATAATAGTAGCATTCATCCCATAAGAAACAATTGTATTTTTATATTACAGTCTCTTTTATGTGTTTTGTTCGATCTTATTTGCACGCTATTAGACTAGCATTTTCTCTTTCACTTTATTCTTTGCTTACTTTGAGTTGTTATTCTCACCTTTCTGCTTCAATTTTATACTTTTCATATCATATGACGTTTCTAGTGAAGAAGTCATTGCGATGCAACAGACAACTAACACTAGCTACAATCAAGATGATAAAAATAAAAAGAAACAAACAGTAGGAAGAATAAACCAAAACAAAACAAAACAAAACGAAAGAATAAGGAGAAGAAGGAAACGTAGACGCAGCTGCTGATCGAGGAAAGAGCATCATTATATGCATTAATGGTTATAATTATATATATGTTTGTAAAAATCAGATGATTATAGTAATAAATGATTGGACGTTATTCAGTCAGTAAGAGTGACTAAACTCTACCTCAGATTGAAGGGCTAACTTCAAGAAAACGTGTAATGTAAAATGTCATCATATTTATCAAACATTTAATACAGCAACATAAAGAAAAATTTTGAAATTACACAGCATCTTAAGTAATAAAGAAGTAATAATGACGCACCTCTTTTTTTTCATATGCAAAATCAAAGTCTTCGTGTCTGTTATCACAACTCAACGGATAACAATACAAGTGTATTGGGCCGTTAACTTGTTTACACCAGCACGTTCGGCATTTTCTCTGTTTGTAATGAACTTTAGAAAAATCTATTAATAGTTATAGAAAAAATAACAAATAAAAAAATAGACTTATAAACTACAGTAATGTTGGGGAAAAGGTAAAACATACAGTTTGCAATTTGTAAACGTCAAACTTATTTCCAAGTACACACATCTTGACTAGTTCTAATGTTACTATCATTTGACATTGCTGTATACACACATTCACAACATAAACAAAGTTTAGCAAAAAATAATAATACAAGATTTGTGCAAAAAGTTATTACATTCGTAGCTTACAAAAAATGACAAAAAGCAAATACAAAAGACATACTATCAACAAAAAAAAAATCGTTGTTATTTACAAAAATTAATCTTAGCGTTTACGTAATATATAATTTATACATACTTTGAAGATATTGATGCGCTAGCTATTTTCTTGTATTCACAGGCTGCTTCAATTAATATTAAAAATGTTTCAAATTATCTCTATTCTTTCTAATTTTTTAAAATTAGTCTTACTAGGCATATTTTTACTTGTTTTGTAACTGTTAATGTTTTTACATATGTTTTGTTGTGTTAATACGTTAGTGAGCAGTAATATCATTGTTATTATAATTATTATTATTGTTAATCGTATTATTATTGCTACTACTGCTGCTAACATACGTAGGTGATAAGGCCGATGTAGATGCAAAGATGGGTGAGTGCGAGTTCATTTGCATTGGCTGTACTATAATAGACGAACGAGGTAAACTTTGTTGCAATTGCGATGACGTTGATTGTGTAACTTTCTGCTCCTCTCTGTCCATGTGGCCTTTTGTTAATGGTGAGTAGACATTGACCATACCAGAGGTAACCGTGGTGTTGTTATTTATATTGTTATTGTTGTTAATGGTAGAAGTACTATTACTACTATTATTATTATGCCAGGTGACGAAGTTATTAGCGTGTGCGATGGCTGAGGCCGACATCACAGCAGCGTGTAATTTGCTTTCATCGGGTGCCAACAGGCTATACGAAAGCTGAATAGACTAGGCACGTAGCAGTTCATTCTCTGTAAACACAATTTGCACCTTGGGCTGTGGTGGGTTGACATGAAGCCACGACGGGATGTACGGAATGGTGACCTTCACAATAGGGCAGTACAGCTCAATGTACTGCTGATCCATCACACGAGCCTTGTCCTATGCAAATCGTTTGTATTATTCGAAAATAGAAACCAACGATCACCCTTGCAGCAGTCGCAGTGCTGCTACTACGGTACCAGTACGATGTTTGCCCTTGTTACAGTGAATTAGTACCGGTAAGTTGCGTACATCACACAGTGCGCTCAAGATGCGGTGCATTAGTGGTTAGGAGATGTCATTGAATGGCTACTTGTTGCCTTCCGTAGGGAAACGAAGCACATGAATTGCATTTTATTAGGCAAACTTCAAATTACTCTACGCGTAGTCCTACGGACACAAGTATAGAATACTACGTAATCGTAGTGCACGCAAAAAAGGGTAGTTTTTCTTGGTAGGATAGCCTGCCCGGTAGACACCAGGACAAACCATGGCAAAGTTGATTGGTGGTACAAATAAACTAGACGATTACTGCATACTTGACCCACTATTATTATTGTTACTAATAAAGTTACTTTTACTATAACCACTAAATGATGGCAGTGGTCCTGAACTAGAGCCACGTACCTCTGCAACGATAGACGCAGAGGATGACATAGCTATTTACTTTTTTTTGTAAAAAACTATATTGTTAATAATAGTAATAATAATTACAAAATAAACAAAAACATTTTATTGTAAATATAAAATAACATAATTTATCAGCAAACAAATCATTTATCATTCAATACACTCATAATTTTTACATTTTTATTGATGTTACTAAAATTGATAACTTTAACGAAGCTATTTTAGAATATGCAAACACACACAAAAAACAGTGTAAATATTTATAGAAAAAATATGTGTCGATGAGATTACGATTAACACTTAAATTATTACGATATACGTACTTACGATGTTGAGCCAAAAAGTTCATCAAGTAAACTTGTTCCGTTAGTAGCACCACTTTGCTCTTGATCTTGTTTTTGTTGATTTGATTGTGGTGCAATCATCGGGCTAGACTGAAACGATATACTTGATGTAGCAGGCAAATGTTGCGAATCTTGTGATACAAAATTGTTATTTTTGTTACTATTATTTTCATTGTTATTGCAAATGGGTGTCAGTGTATTTGCAGATCACATTAACGGACGTGTTTCTGCCACATACTCATCTGGTGCGCCACTTGTAAAGTTGCCTCATTATGTCAAAGTAGAAAACTGTTAATTTTGTGTGTTTGTTATATTTGCAAAGTTATTCGGTGAACTGCCTACTAACGTTTGATGTTATCGAATGTGGGGAGAGGATCCATGTGTATTGTTTACCTAGGAAGTGAAAACACTTGGCTAAATATGATCATTGTTGTTGTAAATCTTATTTTCAGCTGTGATATGTGCGTTTGTATTGTCAATTTTAGTGATCGGTTCAAATAAGTCATCTAACGTGATAGCATGATTAGTATTATCTTTGCTTGTGACTTTTTAGTTTGCTTATTAAAAGTTTTTTTCCTCTATGTTTACATCAGCATTTATATTAGTTATAGTAATAGTTTTGTCAATGTTACAATCATTTGCTCCTATTTTGTTAAATGTAGTAAGATCTTGTCATTATTCGTCATTCTTCACATTGCGCTACTAGTGCTATCTTCTTTTATTTAACTAGTCAATGTCATTAGAAAAAGTATTGTCTTCTGTTCTTGCTGTCATTGTTGTTTTTGTCGTCGCATTTATTATTTGTGATGTAAAAATGTCATTTGCACGATGTCACATGTTTGCGTTATGCGGTAGGTTGAAGCAAAGCGACAGGAAAGGCTTTTCATGCCAATGTTAATTCTTATCTTCTGCATTGTACGCATTTGTACTTGCTGGCGCGAGTAGCGGATGATAATCTGCAAACTGGTAAGTTACATCTAATGGCAATAAGTTGACTTGCAATTAACTATTTTTGTACTTGTCAGAAGTAACCGCAATATAAGGCGAATAACTTACTTAAGTATTTTGCTTACTGCTTGCAATAAGATCAGCAAGTGTGATGGCATTACACTTTGTACATTGTAAACGCAACTCTGCTTTTCTTTCTTCTTAATCAAATGTGTACTGTCTTTTTTAATAATTCTATACAAAGGGCAATGTACGAGACGAAGTTCGTAGCTGAAGAAAATTGTCAATGACTGCAGCATATGCTTTTTGATTTTTTTTACTATTGCAGTACATCGTGCTGCCTTACCCATTTTTGCCTGTAGCAAACGTGCTCTTGACCATCTTCTTTGCCGCTGCAAAAAATCCCTTCACACCCTTTTTCTTTTGTTTACCGTCTTTGACTGAGTAATTATAATTATCAGCAATACTCCTTTTATTGAGCTTATTGCTATGATAATCTGCTGTTGTTGTTGTTGTTGTTGTTGATATACTTACTTGCTGCTTATCATCGCCAGACATGATGTTATTAGTAGTCATAGACTTTTTATTGTGCTTTACTTTGCCAAGTGCCATAGCAGAGAGAGTTAATGTCATTAACGTAGATGTACTACGCATGTTACCTGTGTTAAATTTTTGTACAGAGTAGCTATTGTTATCTTTCTATCTTCTGTAGTTATCAGTATTATGTTTATGTTACTTTTATAAATGTTAGTGCAATGCCAAGACACGCCGTGTTATTTGCTCACATTGTAATATGCCATTAATGTAGGCAATCTCTGCAAACAATGATGGGAAGCAACGACATGCATGAACAAAGAATAGCTGTAGCAACGACCGAAATGATGGGTGTGATAAGTAAATGTTATAATTACTAGTATTCATATTTGCACCAGTTGATGTAAATGACACATTTTGCAAAAAGATAGATAATTTCTTTTTTTCTGCCTGTGCAAGTGCCTGAAAAAACACAAACACCGCATACGACGTGCCAACGACGTTTAGCAACGTAGCTGGCACATTATTCTTATTTGTCATGGCTCGAAGCAGTGGTAGTATGTTGTGTTGACAAATGTACTCGTCTAATGATTTTTACACATTCATTCCAGCTGCCATCAACGGCAACCGGTAATTGCCCAACAATCATCGTGTGTTAGCCGCCAACAATGCACCATGAGCATACTAAAGGCAATAACATCCAGTGTACGAATATAGACTATTACTTCATTATTGAACATTATTGTTAATACTACTATTGTTGTGGTTGTTATGACACTTCGTTTTACTGCCCGTCTTCATGTTTGTGTTATTGTTCATTTTGCTTGTTACACCAATTTGATGTGTTCCTGTTATCCCGGACTTGTTTTGCGTTTATAAACATAACGCTTCAATTTTAGGCATTGACCTTTGCCCGGTTTATTGCTCGTCCATGTCGATGACATCAATCACAGAAGCGGTAAATAAACTTTTATCATCATAACTACTTGACTACTTATCACTGGACGTAGCAAACGATGCTGAAGAGGACGATGACGACGACGCTGAAGATGATATTGTATGAGAGTAATTACAACTATTCGAGATAAAATCTTACGAAAAAGAATCTGGTATATGTGACTAAGACGACACAGACGTAGAAGACGACGAAGACGAAGAAGAATAGGAAGGCGAGTCAGTATTCATTCTATTCCCTAATTGATCATCATCGTTATCATCATCATATTTACTTTTATTGTGATGATGATGATGATGATGACGACCAGATAATTTATATTTTTATGATAAGTCATGTTTGATGTTAGTGTTGACATGAGCTGCCTTTGCTTGTTTCCGATGATATTTATGACTGTGAAGATGATATTACTGATACGAAGACGGATGAGATGACGACAATGTTGGTGAACCAATATACGCAAACTACTTGATGTCCTTATTACGACATGCTGCTTATTTGATTTATTGTGCAAATCGATCATAACGCTCTTCTTGTCGAGTGTGTAAATTAATCGCAGCGCGAAACGTGGAATGCTGCTTTCTATTTATCGCTCGCTTGATGCGTCTACGAAGTCTGCCATCATATGGCACAAGCGGAAGAAGTTTGCACGTTTGCAATAAAATTGCAGTGTCTGCTGCTAAAGCTGCTGAAGTATTTGATATTGCTTTTGATGATAAACTTTATATGGAACTAATTTAATGGTTTGTAGTATGTGGAAAAAATGGCACACGTCCTACAAACCCTGTTCGTGCATCTGCTATTCAAATACTCGTGCTAATATTGCTTCTTTTTGTGATATGCTGCTAGCATGAACCTCGATTATATGAACACGGTAAATTAGAAAGTAGTTGTAAGTGTGGAATAAGCTATGGAGTCGATCCTACAAGGCAGCTGTTATTGTTATCGTGGTAACACACAAACTACAAAAAGCGGCTTTGCACTGCAGCACGAGGTGAAATAAATGGCATAACTGTGCCACAAAATGACAAGGGAGTAAGCAAGGCAGGAAGTGCAATCACACACGCAGAGGCGTGTTGTGCGGAGGTGCCAATCACAAATAACTTTGTGGAGGTATTTACACTTACGTTGCCTTTACTGTTACTACTACTATAAATGCTGCTATCAAGGGAAAAGAAAACCAGTGTCTGCAGAATACGAATCGCGGAGAACGGGAAACTGGAAAGAAGTACCGGTAAAGGTACTTCTGCATATGGGTAGAGCACATCTAACGGTTTTCTCAATTTTTGTTTTACTTGACATCATTGAGTGATGTTAATTGTAACATGTGCATGGGCAAAAGTAGTCGTAGACGATGGCGTTGACTATAATGTTGGTACTGTTTATCTAATTTTTTAAGTTTGCAGCATTGGAAGTAATTGACCAGGCAAAGTATGCGTATTTACATCACTACGTACATTTACATAGGATTACACAAATGCCAATTTTTACGCAATCAAGTTGGCCAAGATGGATCGCCGTTTACTTGATGAAATGCTACAACTATTGTTACTGTTCTTATGGTTGTTATTATTCTAACTATTTACAATACTCTATCTATAGTTACTAGACAGAGTATCTGAGCACATAAGTACATACACCTCTTGTATCATGTTTACCGCCTACATGGCACATCGACGCATAAAGTTAAAACACGGTGAGTGAGACAAGATACATATCATCAGTGTAGAAGATGCAACATTGTTATCATTATTATTGTTTTTATTTAATTTGTTACACAATATCTGAGTACCACGTGGGCAAAATGCATAACCGTACAAATAACCCAAATCAGGTAGGTTTAATGACGTTTCAGAAATCTAAGTATGTTATTTTGCAAAATTACTCGATCAATCTTTAGTGTTATCATCTACAACACTGTTATGTGACGAACAGTGGTGTTAATTAAACTCATTGGCAAATTGAAATGGGTTTGTGATGACTTGTTGTGTGTTGTTGTTGTAATTGTTATTTTTTCGTTGACCTGATGATGCATTTGAGGCCTGGCGATGACATCGTCGTATGTACTCCGTAGAAGGCACTTGAATATAAACGCCTTATGCGGCTAATGGCGAAAGTAATCGCTATGTTTTTATTTCACCTTGCGCAGTAAACGTGGCATACTACTTGTACATATGTTCTCAATGTTGCGTCTGTTCATTGTGAATTATTGTGTTGTCATGCTATTTCAGTGAAAGCACACTGCCTGCAAATCCTTCTAGCACACCACGTAAGGCTGCATTTTCGTCAATAACACACTGCATGTGTGTTTCATTTTCTTTGTTATCATTACATTAACAAATATTTTAGTTCTACTAATGAGCTTGATGTGTATACTGGTTTGCTTGTTTCAATGTACAATCTTTGTACATGTTTACATGTCCATACAATGCACTCGCACAGTACAATGGTGTTAACTGGGCTAGTAATGATTGCTACGAAATAACATCACACGATTATTGTTGATACGATAATTAGTCTTCATTATACTTAGCATTAGCGTTTTGTTCACCAGTACTCTTATTATTGTTGACGGTGTTTGCTTGTGTTGCCTTATTGGTGAGCGGGTGATTATAGTTATGCAACGCAACCTCACACACAATTACGTAGCTTAGCACTGGGTATACTGTTGTTTATGATGACATTATGACTTTGTAAAAAAAGATTTGTAATTATAAAATTATAAATAATATATATATTATGTGTTTACCTAGGAATTAAAAAGTGTAAGTGAGCAATTTACTGACTGAAACTACAAGTACAAAGTAGAAAACAAGTTAATACATTAATACTAAACATTAATTTATATTGCTAAGGTAAAATTATTTTCTACTACATTACAAATATATATAGTGAAACTTTACTGCCTGCAATTTTATTATGTCATACACCTAAATTAATGAAATAACAATATATTAATAAATATTGTCAACATTATAATACGTAAAAATAAAAGGTTTTATGTTACTTCATATTTGTTTAATTAGTTATTTACGTGATAAGCATACACTTATAAAAAAAACAATTTTAACAAATATGAGAACATGCTAAAAAAATTTTATTATTGTTTTTATCCAATTTTTAGTTCTAACGTGTTATTACAACTTTTACATGTAAAGGCAGTTTTATAAAGGAAATATTTAAATATAATTTTATATGTTTATATAAATTACCATATTATTATTTAGTCTTTGTTAAGGTATGAAGCAAAGGCAGGAAGCACGAATGCGGCTTTGTGCATGTCCGTGCTGTAGTATTTCAGTTCAGACGCAAATCCCAGTGATTCGACTGGTCGAATAGGGGTTGTCAAATCTGCGTTTGTCTTCTTGGTGCACATCAATGTACCAATACTACCACACGGGTAGGTGGGAATGTACATGAGCGCATACTTTACAGTACCAAAACCAACCTCTTTCTTCAGAAATGTCATCATTCTTTCAATAAGTGGTCGATGAAGTCAGATGGACTAACCTTGATTACAAACCACACCATCTTCACGTAAGATGCGCATAATGTTTTTGTAAAACGCCGTACCAAACAACTCAGACGCAGGCCCTTCAGGGTCTGTGGTGTCAATGATGATAATATCATAGGAGTGGTCTTTGGCACGTTGCACAAACGCCGCCGCATCTTCGATCGTGACCTTCACCAATGGGTTAGTCAACCCACATGAGATTTGTGGAAAGTGAATTTTACTCTGCTCAACGACATCGCCGTCAATGTCAACCAACTCAATAGACTGAATCAAGTCATTATCTGTTTGACTATTCTTATCATTTGCACCTGTGTGATGACGAAGCACCTATCGCACCACACCACCATCTCCACCTCCGATAATTAACACATTTTTAGGGGCTGGGTGTAGTGTCAATGACAAGTTTGCTAGCATTTCATGATAAACAAATTCGTCATACTCGGTAAACTGAATAGCCCCATCAAGGGTCATAACCTTGCCCCATGGCCCACGCTTGTCCGTCCGAAACACGGTCAGGTGTTGATACTTGGTAGGAGCATCGTATAACACTTTCTCCACTTTTAGTCCTTGACCTTGACCAGGCCACATCACACTCTCTTCACGAAACCAGCCGTCAGGCAACAAACCAGGACCAGACATTTTCTCGTTAATATTACGCTTGACAAATAATAGCTATAAATTAATGGTGATGATTTAGAGAGACAACAAGTTATAGAAAAAAATTGTTTGTTAAAAACTTTCCCTTAACTTCACGTTTGTGGTTATTGATGTGGTCTTGATTTAACAAAAACATATGTTTACAAAAGTAAATAGAAACAGTTAATAAAGTTAAAATCATACACTATGTGATTGTATTTGCATCGGAAAATATTTATGTTCACGATATATTATATTTGTTGAAATGCGTACAAACGAAAGGTAGACGAGTGTTACGCACTTTGCTCTTTCGTTTTGCTTTTGTTTTTTTCGTTAAACGCTATTTATCAGACAACGACCACACTTATTTATGTGCATATTTGCGTAAAGTGTACACGAAAACTTTGCATTCGTAATTTATTTTCTTTGTCGGTAAAAGAAAAATGATAATAATGTATCTATAATCAACGTTTGTACATGCGCTCGAATGTTTGTATACATACATAGTGTATAAATATAGGTAGTAACCAGTAGATGAACATAAAGCACATACAACTGATTTGTGATATGCCATCAGCATTATTCGAAGATCTGCACAAAATAGTAACATTGATTGATTTACAACTTTCCTATTTACTTTAGCAAAATTAAAAAAATAATTAAATGAAAAATAATTGATTAGTATAGAAGTGGTGCGAGTATACCAAATTTATATTCTTTTGTAAATTATATATTTTAACATTTAAGATATTTGATAATGTATATTTTAAAAAAATAAATAAAAGAATAGTGGCGAAATAAGTTTATCTTTGATTACATTTATTAGTTCCACCAGAAGTTAATATCAGAGACAAACGGCAGTGTATTATGCTCACGTAATGCAGCACGACCAATAAGAAAGAGAAAGACCCATAGTGCAACATTTTGTACAACACCGCAAAAGTGCATTAGCGTTAGCAAATCTTTCGAAAATCCTGCCGTGATTAACGCACCCACCACCACAAATGACATCAAAACCGCACCAAAGCCTCGAAACTCGTTTGGTACTTGCAGCTGAACACACACGGCACAAAGCAGAGCCAAGAAAACACCCAATGCCATTATAATATTAATAATAATTTCATTGTTGAAATATTTCTTGGTTTTTGGTGCCTCACTTGTCGCAGAAACTGTCGCAGATAGCGATGCGGATAGCGTTTTCGATGCTGAGGTTTACAAAGACGACGTGGATGTACTCTGTTCTTCACACACCCCTTCAATGTTAGAGTCCTTGGCGGCTGTCTTGTCATCTGTCTCACCAGTATTCTCTTTCTCTTTATTTTCCGACACAACACTTTGTTCATTTTCAGTTTTAGCAGCTTTTGCAGCAAGATCTTGTCGTTCAGTGTCTTCTTTTTCAAATCTTGTTTTCTCTTTCATCACCACACGACAGCAGGCCTGAATGAGACTGTTAACGGTAAGTACACCAAAAAAGGTCAAGAGAATATCTGTGCTTACTTTCTGACCATGAGGCAGCTGATGCTTTTCCTACGCATCACGGCTGTTCATTTCATGATGCTATGCTTTTCCATCACTCAACCATAACCCACGTGGGCCCAACAAGCGAATTTAGCTCGTAGCAAACATGAGTAAATATAACAGTACTACATTAGCGATTGCACTCAGTCATACCTCAGGTGATGTAAGCAGTGTCTTGTACGAAAAAGGATATGGTTTATAAGAGATGCGCGGCTTGTGGCTGAGCGCCTTGGTGGAACTGGAAGGCATTTTATAACGGAAAGTGTATTTTTTTTTTTTTTTTTTTCAAGAAAATAAATATTAGTATTATTTAATTTAGAAGAATGCGAATGCTATGCAAAATGTAAAGTTTGCAAAAAGTGCTTTGTATTTACGCGTCAAAATGCTACAAACAAAATGATAAAATATAATTTTCAAAAAATTTTTTAATAAAAAATGTGATGTAAACAGAGATAAAACTGAAACAAACACATACACGTTCATCACTATATAATTGTACAATCTGCATACACAAATCGAGAAAATCTTAAAGTTTTAACACGTTATTTACAAATATAAATGTAGTTACAATTACAGTTATACACTTTTATCATCATTAATGTTATCATCTTGATTAATTTCTCTATCAATATCACTCCTCTACACATTGTCGTTATTGTTATTGTTGCTGTTATTGCTCCTCTATTCTGCAACAGTACATTTGTCGCTGTAACTATTAGTATTGTTATTATTGTCATCATGACCTTCCATAGTTAGGCTACCATCAATTTGCACTTCATGCTACTCATTTTTCATCTTCTTTCGTGTCTTCTTTGCCGCCTGCTTTGCTCGTTTCTTTGACTGAATCTACTCTAATCGATTTACCTTCGCCTCATGTGCAGCTCGTGCAGCAGTTTCTTACTATAATTTTTGTGCGGCACGATGTAATTTTTACAATCGTTATCGTTCTTGCTATTACGCGATGCGCACCATCGCATTAGTTTTCCCACCTGCTCCTGCGATGGTAGATTGTAATCGTGGCAAGTGCCGCATTGTGGCAATATTTTTGATGTACAACTCATGTTCAGCCTACAAACGTCGTACACGCTCTTTTTGCTCCGCTTACGATAATGGTGGTGGTTTGTGCTTGATATTTGTGGCATCTGAGTGTGACTGTGACGTCGATCGTTACATTATGTTTCTTAATGCTACTGTCCGCACTTATTAATAAAAACAAAAAAAAAGTAATTTACTATACTTTATATAAAACACAGAAAAAAAAAGTAAATAATAACAAAAGTGGCTGATAAGTTAAAAAGATAAGTAATTCACAAACATAAAAGACATTTATAGCAAACACCATCACCAATTGTTTTTCACTGTATAAACACTAACACAATTTCATGGTTGTCATTAAATTTTTTATGATAATATTCTGTATAGGAAGGAGAAAACAAGTATATCTACACACATTTGAAGCAGTAAATTATTTATATATTTATGTATTTATTTTATCTTTTGTGAGCTTTTTCTTTTTTCGTCTTTTTGCTAATTGCTGCATGTTTTTCTTTGCGCTGCTGTTCATGAAATTGATCATGTTTGTGCACAGCATGCAAATTGCGTTCGTCATAAACTTGTAACGTTTCAGACCGTGCTGTTGTAGTAATCGGTAGTTACGATAATATTGATGTTAGTCGTTGTGGCAATTCAAACTCGTTGGGCTCTACATGTTTGTTCTTTGATTTTGTCAGTTCAATGTTTCGTTTAATAATGTTGACTTTGGCCTTCTTGGCTCGTGTCTTTGAATTTGCCGTTACACGCTACACGTGTTAGTGTTGCTTTTGCGGCTCTTAATGTTCTAGTATTGCCTTGTCATCTTTTTTATAATAGTTATTATTATCGTTATTATTATTGTTGTTACTACTATTGCTGTTGTAATCATTTTTTAAAAATGTTTTACACAGAGAATGTGACTTATTGACTGAGTTAGTGTATGATGTACTTTGTGTTGTCATTGCTGTTGTAAATACTGGAGTAGGTTGTGGACTTATATTTCGGCTGTGTATATTATTTTAACACACACTATCTTATTTTCATAAGGTACAATTATTGTGCTATATGTTTGTAACAGTGCAAATGTTATCATTATAATTACTAACCTCATTCAGTTTTGTACTTTTTGTTAGTGTGCCAAACCGTTTATTGAACATTTAACCACTCGACTTGGCTTTTGATTTTGTGTCTTCATTGAAGTTTTAGTGAACAAAACTCTGCTCTGTTTGAAATGAAATGCTCCGTGGCAATGGAAACATGTTATCGTGTGTTTCTTTCTGTGTTCTACTTTTTTTAAAGTTGGCTGAAGATAAGCAGCATTATCGCCTTGCCGTGAGTAACGGTGGAACTGAACGGGTTGCTTTATTTCGTTTGCGTTTTGCATGTTGAGGCACACTCAAACTACTATTGCTTTACTTCATGATTGAACATACACCTTAACTTACTTTAGGTAATGGAGACAGTGACAGGCTAGTTGATTGCGCTACACGTGACTACAATCTTCGCGTTACAAAATTTTATACATTGTCAACATTAGTGCTTTTATTTACTATAATTTTGTCGTAATTTATACCTAAAATTACATTTTATTATCTAATTTATTACGAGCATGACATTTATGATGTTTGCTACTTTTTCTACTATAATTGTTTTTATAGTCATTCTATTTGTGATGTGAATTATGGTAGGTTATGCTCGACTAAATGAATATCTTCATTAACTTTCATACTTTCTTACTATTTTTATTATTTTAGCTACCCTACTTGCTATGAATAGGTTGGTGCTATCTAGAAACTTTGCCTTGCTTTCTTTGCTTCAACTTATGCAAATGTATTTTACGGTGTAGACTCTTTATTTAGGTTAAAGTTGTCAGTTTCAATGTCACTATTTGTTTGACATTATTTACCTTACTATTGCTTTGCTAAGTACATTGTTTATTTATTATTATTATTATTATTGTCAATCTAATTACTGATTACGTGGACAGATATTGAACTTTCTATATTAATGCTATTCTACTTTACAGTTTCATCATTTACATTGTCAAGTTGCTACACAAAAGTATCTTGCACGTCTGCACTTTTCTAGACTCTACACTATACTTCATTGCACACTTATCGTTCAACTTCGTTATCTATCGCATTGACGTCAACATGATACTTTTGTAATTTCTGTGCTAACAAATTAAGTGCAAACGTACATAAGGTAATGTTTGCCGTTGTGCTATCCTATTGACCATAAATACGTTATCACATGTACAAATTTGCAACAGCACTTGCACTTTGTTTCTAATCTATACTTCTCACTGCCACTTAGCGGTTGTTTTATTTGTCAAAACTCATTTTGGCGTCACCTGCACTTTTTTTTGCCAATAAACACGAAGTAAGTAATTAAAAAAATCAGTTTATTTTTTTGTATAAGCGTAACTTCACAAGTCAAAACAAAAGCAGTTATCAAAAAACAAAAATGTCACGATAAATGATATTAATACTATATTCTACTATTACAAAAAATTCGAATCAAATCAATGAGCAGAAATTGAGTAAAAGTAGAAAATTCAATGAGAAAGAAATATAATTGTTCACACCTTAGCTAACACCATTACAGTTTTTCAATTTTTTTTTAGGTGTCAGAGTCGGAAATGTTTGACTAAAGTTTGTAATATTATAAGGAGATGTTGACATTCAAAGCTTTGCTCTGTTGAAATGGTTGAAAGCACATCAGCACATTGCATTTTTAAAAAAATATATATTATTATTATTTTAATAATTAATAAATGTCATTATAAATTATGCTAATGAAAATAAATACAAATTAGTTATTCAGATAGCATAAGTGAATGCAAAACAACAAAAGTTATGGTAATGCCATATGAAAATAAAAACAGGAAAAAAATGTATTATCAGCTGACTGATGAATTGTCTGGATAACGAAAAAGAAAAATATTAATAGCATACTAGTAATAATAATGTTTGCAGTGACAAAAGCTAATAATATAATTTTTTAAAATCTGTTTGCATTGTTTATGCTCGTCAAATCATATATACAATTTTTCTGTGCAATTTTATGTAGTTTTTTTGTGCATTGTGAAAAAGATAAAATAAGTCAAAATCATATATTTTCATTTTTGTAGAGAAATGATTATAATTTTATTAAAAAAAATAATATTATCTTTATCAAAGATAAGTATGACAAGTGAGCAGGGTGCAAAAGGTCAAAGAGATAAAATAGAAAAAAATGAACAGTAAATAATTGAAATAGATTAGAAATTCAAACACAGGGATAATAAAAAATTTAATTCATGCTAAATACTGCGTTG
The DNA here is from genome assembly GCA_028554745.1 of Blastocrithidia nonstop. Taxonomy (NCBI): domain Eukaryota; phylum Euglenozoa; class Kinetoplastea; order Trypanosomatida; family Trypanosomatidae; genus Blastocrithidia; species Blastocrithidia nonstop. Next base: position 77,935 of record JAQOTN010000010.1, read on the forward strand.
TCTTACAAAAATGTTTAGGGCTGATAAGGAATAACAACAGCAAATTTGAATGGAATGACAAATGAGGTATTTGCCGCGTCCTTGAAGCAAATCTCACCATTTACGTTACACACAGCAAACTTGCACTCATCTTTTATTATCATATTGGTACTCGTATTACCGTCATTGCATTTTATCTTAGCATCATTTTTGTGCTTAGCCTCTTGAGGTGTGTTGACATGATAGTGTATACTTACACGTCAATCTAGCGCATCATACTAGGAATGCACATACTAATTGAATTGCTACATTACCATATCAATCTAACCCAGTGACAAAAGACAAGACTATTCGTTTGTATGTGCATTTAATTTGACAGCGTCAATGGTGCCATTATGGCTGCTGTCATGGTGTTACTGCTACATTAACGCGTCATGAAGATTTACATCACAATGGTCATCAAAGCTAGACATGTCAAGTCGCGAGTATGACTTAAAATTGAGGTCAGTATTCATTATTGTATTATAGTCACATCCATGTGCAGTGCATTCCATTTTGTGATTACACAGCTACTCTGGTGAATGCAATGACATAGTCGACATTGATGAGAACGATGATAGAGATGTCATTGCTGAAGGCGATGTCTACCGAACAGGCACTTGTAATACAAAAGGCCGACATCGACGTAACATTTATGCATGTATGCGATCATTTCGTCTTCGGCATTCATTTTATTTAGTAAAATAGTACCAGTAGGTGTGCAATATGGAGGTAAGTGGACAATGACTAACACGATTAGTTGAGCTGCTCTATGTAATGCTATCTTATGTTTCTACATGAGCAATCACGGCTAATTGCTTCATTTGAGGTTAGTCCGGTTATAAAGTCACATTTGATGTTTACAAGGATGATGAAGGTTTTGCATCAGTAGCAGAGCTATGTGCACATCCCATTATTACTAAAATAGAAAAAAATTATAATACAATTTACTGGAAAAAATAATATACTTTTAATACAACTAATAAAAATAACTTTAGATAAATAACGAAAATGTAAAAACTAGAATAATTACACGTACATACATTGCCTAAAAAATTATTTATAATAATAATAAAATTAAAATGATAAGGATTGCTTCTTGCACACTTTTTATTGTGTGTACAAAAAGAATCAATAATAACTAATAACGTAAACATTTGCGTAAATAGATTACACTTTATTGATATTGTTGCTATTAGTGTTAGTGATGACTTTGTATTCGTGGTAACAACTTCACTTTGCCAAGTTGATATAGTGGCGATTTATTCACACTTGCTTTGTAGGGCAACTAAAATGAAGCTGTGCTTGCACTTGTGCCATTATGCCGTTTTGACATGACTATTTTACGTTTAGAGTTGCTTGTTACATTATTACTTAAACTAGTAGATACGTGCTTGGTCAAATGTGCGCGTGCTTTCACTCGGTCAACAGCGCATTTTTATGTTGACTACACTTGTTCCTACTATTATAATTTATCTTTTCTTTCGCCTACTACGTATTCAATGTTTTTGTAGTTCACATTTTGTGTAGTTACATTTTCACATTACGAGCTTTATTTTTTTTATTAACATCATTCAGGTGTGCATGAGACAAGTGTATTCGTCTGACAAGGCAGTAGCTTGTTTAGTTATTCGAGCATTGTAAACATGCAAAACTACATTTTGGATGTGTTTGTGTCATTTGCGTGTTGTCAAGCACTTTCACATCATCTAATACAACTATTGCACAAATTTTTCGTTTGAGTCAAATTAACAGTAATTGTATCGCTTTGTTATCTACTTGTCTACATAACACTAGATGACAACAGTTTGCCTTATGCTATTGTACGTCAGTGTTCACACTAAATTTCCATTTCACACAATTTCTTACGCAAGTTTGAAAGGTGAGAGTCAAACGTGCGTGCAATCACTTCCTTTGCTATAGCATGCTGATTTACCGAAAGTAGTTCAAATGAATTGTGTAAAGGAAGTGAAGAACACGTATCGGTATTTTTTATGTGTTAATTTTATGATAACATGCTTGGCAATGAGTTTGTACGTTTGCACTATTATGCATGACGTAAAATCTTGTGCAGATGACGTATTGCCTCATCAATCAACTCATCATGAATCAAATGATAAGAAATGTCATCACGCACGCTAATACCGAGTGGTAATGCCATCCGTTTTGCTCGTTACAGTAAAGTAACGGTCGTAGTAATCATGTCATCACAAGACATTATGTATTTATAGAAATATAGTGATACAATAAATAACACTATAAAATAAATATAAGTATTAAGAAAAATACTAGAAGATAAAGCACAGAAATCAAATGATAATTGAATCAAACAGAATGTAATAACATTATCAGTTTGTAGTTTGTAATCAAACAATGTAATCAGAAAAAATTATTAGCTATATCTTTTGTACATTCCTCTTTGTATTATCCTTAATGTGAATAAATTTTAAGACATTGATATGTACTAATGAACGTTTACATTAATTTTGCTGAGCGCATATCTAAACATCACCTTTTGTTTTTCTCACTTTTAAAACGTACACATACATTAGCAAAACAGAAAGAACTATTTGAGTAATAATATATATATATATATATATATATATATATATTTGTCGACTACAAAGTGAAATTTAAAGAAAAGAAAATAGTTAGTAAAATAAATATTACAAATAATCATTTCTCATAATTTTTTGAAAAAAATGCTATAATTCAATTCTACTAATCCAAAAAAATAATATATAATTTTTCTTTACTACGAAAAGAAAAAACAATTACTAATTTGCTGTTACACAGAATTTTTTTTTCCTTGTTTGCTCGTACATTGTACTTCTGTATTGATGTAAGCAAGCATAATTATTATTGTTGTCAACAAGCGCAGCTGTTTGTATTACTACAATCTATAAAGAAGAAAAACCCCACAGAAACATATACAAAAGATAAAATCTGAATCGCTACTATGTAAAATACAAAAAGGAAATAAAAAAAGAGATGCAAATTATTTTTAATTTGTATATTTTTACCGTGTTTACTTTACCTCCGCATACTTTGGTGCCTGTCCATAACGGTACCACCACACAACCATTGTCATCAAAAAGGCCACAAATGTCGTGCCAAAGGCCGAGTACCATACCATTGCCATAAACTATTCATCTGTGCCTGGGCGTGAGTTCTGATAAAATGCATGCTCACCGCCACCGACCAAGTTGTGCGATTCACATCGAAACAAGTGACCTTGCCATAACTTCTGCATGTATCTCTTATAATCGTTACTCATTTTCTTACTTGTCATGTAGCTTGTCAACTTCTTCACTTCATACTCGTCCTTTGGTATAATCGAACCCATATGATCCAAATCCATGGTATTTGTTATAGTGCTGATGAAACATCCTCGCTGCATACTCAGTTTCTCTTGCATGTATTTTTTCACAATCTCATTGAATCGCAACTCACACGCCGTGCGCACTTTTAGTCGAAAAACTTGTCGTCGTAGCGGGTAATAAACTTTACCCATCTCTTTGTACACAAACTTCTTTGCAAGTGGGCTAGTGTAGTTACAAAACGGATTCGTAGCCCCACCAAAGGTGGCGGTAGAGCCTGCAAGGCTCTGATTGGCGAAATTCATCGTCATTTTTCACAAGTTGTATAAATAAATTAAACAAACAAACAAACAAACAAAGTTATTCTGAGATGTCGGATGCTATTTTTCTTAATAGATCTTATTCTTTTTCTGAAAAATAGATAATATTATTAATTATAATCATTATACGTGAAGCAAAAAGGAAAACATAAATTAACCTTGATAAATATTAATGACATACATATAATATGTTGAAAAATTGCCAACATCGCATTAAAAATAATTGCATGAAGCACCTATTATATAATAGAGGAACACTGCGGAAGAAAAGTGCAACATCCATTTAGAGATGATATAAAAAATGTATTTTAATTGTATATCAACAACGATTACACACAAATAATTATGTGATTAAAAAAGATTGTGATGATACAGCGATTATGTTTTGTGGTTTTGTGTATTTAGGAAAATGGAGAAAAAACAAAGAGTAATCAAAATATATATTACAAACCGTAACTATAATTACTAAAGAAAAAAAAACAAAAAAAATTTCAGCCGTTGATGCGTTGAGAATATACTATATATACTAATAAAGGTGGGCAGACAGATATACACTAACATAAAGGCCAGAAATTTTTTTTATTATGTGCAAATCAATGGTTTTTTTATATAAATACAGTACATGTCCTATACACTCATAACAACAGACACAGAAATATATTGGTAATAGTAAAAATGAATTGATATATTGCTAAACTGTATATATAGACCAAGTCATATATATTGCTATAAACTAACAATCACATTTATGAAGAAATTAGTAGAGGATGTAATCAAATATTAACTTAGTATAAATGTACAGGTAGTATAATTATACATAATGTGTAAAAAGATGAATATAAAACTTATTTTTCTTATTCGCTCAAACGTGTATATATGCATAAACCTTTACGCATCCTAGAACAAAATTATGAAAAAAACCAAAATCATCAAAACCGAGTAACTTTTCTGAGAAAAAGCTTTGCTATATTTAATAACGCTGAGCACATACTGTAATATATATAATTTGATCAAAACTAAAAGTATAATGTCTTAATGTATAAAATAAACAAATTCAATCATAAAATATTAAAGTAAAATCATAATATAAATAGTTTTGTTTTACAAAACACACACAAAAAAGAAAACACATTACTAATAGAATATATATTCTTTCGTTGATATCATTAATGTTATATTGTGAGGAAAAAAGGAACGAAACTTCCTCACGGTAGAAAGTATGTCATCAACTATTACCTTTTATTAATATATATTAATTTTAAATGTATGAATGTATAATCTAGAATAATACATTAAATAAATTTGAAGTTACATTGTAGGTATAACAATAATGACAAAAAAATTTAATTTTCACTAAACAGAAAAGTTTGCAAAGCTGTATATGTTGTGCAAACGAACGAACAAACAAAAACAATTACAAATTAAACACAATATATATACATATATAAAAATGTCTATTGAACTGTGCATGCATGCACTTACTATCGAATCAACAAAAAAAGATTACAAGCAATAAATCTAAACAACTATAAATGTGAAAGCAGAAAATGAAGTAATTACAGGTTTCAAATAAAATAGACACAAATTATTAACAAGTGTAAAATTTAAAGTTGTAATGGTCTAAATACAAAGTAAAGTGATGTAGTTATTGATTCTTATTGTTAGTGCAATAAAAGATAAATTTCTCATATATTTTCCAATTTTGTGAAGTGTATAGAAAATAGTTTTTATAAACTTTATTCCAGTGTGCTTAATATGTCTTTTAGCAAAATGCGTCGTAGTACATGGCCGATAAGCACCATCATAAACACAAAAAGAAATATCTGATCTGAGTTGTTGACAACAATCTCAAATGCAACGCCAAACAACTACAGTAAGTGGTTATGCCAATCTGCCGTTTGTGACTTGTACGTGACTGGCAGTTGTTGTGTTGCAAAGGTAAGAAATTTGTCTGTCATACCTTGAGAATATGCACACACGTGCTTTATACTTTTATTATCACCATTGTTGATGCTGTCTATATTGTTTTCACTACAATTGGTGTTATAAAAATAATAGTAATTTTGATGTGTTCTTTGCGATGCTGTAGCTGACAATGGTGAAGATGATAAGGAGACACCGTAGTAGTCTGGGATAAAATCTTTTGGTAGTAGAAGGTAAGTAAACATGGCTAAATGTGAGAGTGTAATACGAAACGCAATAAGTACAGGCAAGTAATGTGCATCAAAAATAACTTTGAGCATGTGAATACAACGCTCGTACCATGGAAATGACTTTGACGCCTTCTTCGTTTGCTGCAAATCGATTAGCGGAGCAAAACGTGTGTTGTACTAGTACAGTAAAGTAATGTCTTCTTCCATTTTTTGCTTTTGATCTTCACTATTACTACTACTACTACTTTTACAATCCTAATTATCTGCTTCTTCATCGCCGTCATCACTGTCTTGAACATTAACATGTTACGTGGTGTTACTAATAACAGCAGTATCAAGTAAGGAAGAAGAAGTGCAACAGCAGTTTTATGTTCACTCTGATAACGTTTATACATTTGCGTTTCGTTCTTCTGATCGAGGTAATGATGACAACTATCTACCATCACTATTTGATTTTTTTTCTGTACTTGTATTAGTGTGATTAGTACATTTACTCTCATTATCATTTATCTATTAACTCTTCTACGTCTGTGTTCTGCGTGATTGAGCATTATAATCTGGACAAATAAACAGCACACGTCGTCGGCATAACGGACAGTGTATTGGTTATGTCTGAAAACGTGTGTTTCGACTAGACAGCAGATTACGACGGTTTCTCCTTTTACTAATAGTGTTGTTATTTGTATAATTTCATAGTTCAATAAGACAATGCGCACATCAACTTGAGTGTCCACATGGTAGCAACTCCATCGGGTTACTTGGGGTAGGTCTAAAACAAATAACACAATGATTGCTGTCTTTTTACTTTTTCTTTTTCTTTCTGAACGTGCTGTCAGTTAGACTATTAATTGTATTACTGCTATTACCAATATTTTTTTCTTCACAACCTTGTAGATCATTACAATTTGTTTGAAATTAGCTGTTTTTAATAGTGATGCCGTGTGTTGTATCTTAAGATTATTTGTATTAACTCTTGTTGATAGCAACAGGTGCTGCTGATTAGCGTAACAATGCGGCTGTGGCCTCAAGTTGTTCACGAAAAAATTAGCCGTCTTACTTACACAATAATTTTCTGATACGATGACGACAAATTACCTCGTTGACTTTACGAAAAAGTCACAAGATTATTACAATTGCAGTGAGGCAAACAATCGATAACAAGTAAAAATCCGTGCCAAAGTACGGCAGAAACTGATAATCGTCATGATCAAAATGAAAAGTTCTATACTATCTGCCTCTAACTTTATTGAATTACATTAGCTAATCTTTTAATCTTTGCTGTCATTAATATTACTTTTGTTGTAGTTACAATTGTTGTTGTAGTTGATGCTGCTGGTGTTGCTGTAAATAACACAACTCAAATAACGTGTTTTCGTGTACGAAATGTGACTGTATGAGTTTCATTTTACAAAAGTAATTGTTTTTACTATATAATATAACAAAAAGTATGTAAAATTTTTACTAATTTGCTTCACAAAAACAAAAGTTAATACGTTCAATACAGAAAACAGGTAAAGCAGTAAACGTTTTACAAAAATCTAATTACGAATAACGTCATTTTTGACTTGCCGCACACACACAAACAAAAAAGTCATGCTAAATGCAACAAAGATCAATAACGTATACAAATACATTACCAAAAATCAAATATTTACTAAAACAGAAAGATCAAACTAGTTAATATATATATTTATTATTTTCTCAAATAGTTTACTACATAAATAGCTATTTGTTTTTTTTTCAAAAATATTTAAATAACAATTATAAAAAAAAAAAATTTTAAATGAATGATAAGTCAAAAAGATTAAAAAATAATTTATAAAAGACAAAGTGAAAATGAAAGACCACTACAAAGATAAATAGTAAACAATAATTGCAAACCCTTAATTGATGCAAAGAGAATTTTTTCCTCCTCTTTACACTTTGATAAATTTATTTTTTATTTTATAATTGTGCCTTTTTTTCTTATTTCGAGAGCTTACAGTTAAACAAAAGAAAAAAAAAGGAAAGAAAAATATTTAGCACTAATTTGCTAATATTGGCAACAGTTTTTAAAGAACAACAATAATTGTTCTGTTTTTTTCATTTATAAGTTTGTGTATTTTAGCCCATAATCACAAAACTAACTTTGATAACCAGATACAACTGTTAATTATATAAATTAAGTGAAAATAAGTGTAAATGGCGCAATTAAGTGTAAAGAAAAAAATTTGATGAATTAGTTCAATATATTAAAAATGATGAACAAAATAAAATAAATAATTTATTTTACGCAACTTTTATACCTTGTCCGTTTCGTTACGCTCGATTTTCAAGATTATTCTCATTGACACGGCGACACTACATGAAGTAATCCCATGCCCATTTACAGTTATCAGCAGACTCTGGGTTGGCCTCAAGACACTTGGAGTAGCCAACAAGCTGGGGTGTACATATGTGGTTCTCCTGTGCTGCGGCTTGTGCAAGTTACTGCGCTTCTGCGGGTTGCGTCGGTGCAGCCGTGTTGGCGTTGTGACCGTATAAGTAATTGCTGATCCCGTGCCCGATGACACTTCCACCAGCCACCGCCGCCATCGTACCCAATATGCCACTCCCACCACCACCGCGCATACCACCCATCATTCCATGTGTAGGACGTTGCACAAATACGTTGGTAACTTGCGGAGTTGGTGCGGCGGAGTGCGAGGGCGATGATGTGAATCGACTATGTCCAGACGACATTGGTGCTCGGCGTGAACGAGGCATTGATAAACTTTTGTAATTACTAAATATAAAAGTAAATTTTATGTTAATAATGTGTATACTCGAGTAATGTTTTTGTATATTTAAGATACTTTCTGTTAAGTAAATGTCAAATGTTACTCAAAACAACAATAACAACAATAACATCATTGAAAATGGGTTTGAATAAACAGACTATAATTTGTTACATTGTTATTCTAAAAACTAATTGTGTACATATACACACGAAGTTATACGCGTAGAAATTAGCAACAACAAAAATAAATTTTGAGAACACATAATAATGTATTTGCATCATAAGAAGTTTATTTTTAAAACATGTATATTATTTGCAAAATAAGGATGTTAATTGCTTAATTTATATGTAATTAAAAAAAAATCAACGTAAGATAAAATATTTTAAAATAACCGTTTTGTGAGTTATAATAACGTAAGTTTATCTGTAGCAAAAAAAAATTTATGCGCGCATTAAGCATGAAAACGAAAGCAGTACATGATACAAATACACAAAAAACTAAAATGTAATTTTCCAGTTAAAAGAAATGAAATTTTATATTTATCTTGTGTGCCCAAAAGCATCGACATTTTCTTATATGACAAGTAAAAAGTAAGAAAGAGAGTTTCTATAAATTAATTATAAGCGCAATTGTTCTCTCACCAATAAAATAACATAAACATACAATATAACTTTATAAAGCAAAGAAAAAGTAGTGTTGACAGCACAGGTCAATACTGAAGCAAACGAAAACTGTTGTTATCACAAATTGTATTTATTATTGTTAATCAAAAGCACAAAGTACAATCGATGGAAAAAAAAATTACACTCGCGGAAGAAGTAAAATAAAACTAATTGCAAACAAAAAAAAGGAGTTACGCAAACAAAAATCAATATAAGATATAATGAGTTATATATTTGAATATTTTTTTTTTTCACCGACGTGTGTAATTCGAGTTATATTGTTTTTAGTATTGTTTGCACAGAATAAACATATTACTAAAGTATACCTTCACAAGTGTGTATAGCTCAATACTTTTTTCTTTTTTTAAAAGGTGAAGATGATTAGTCTGTAAGTAATTTATAGAGATTTACTGATATAATTTATTTCCTTAAAAAACTGTTAATAAATTTATTTAATCTTAAACAAAATTTTTATACATGATATATATATTTTTTAAATCGTAAGTTATATTATGTTTATAGACCACCAAAACCAGTATGCATATTTTCTTGACACTTCATAATCTTCTCAAACGCCCAGTTGCAATTACCTTTCATGTCCGGGTTCAGATCTAGACACTGGTGATAGCTTGACACATGGGGTGTGCATGGCGAGGCAGGATGTGCATTGTGTGCTGAGTTTATTGCTCCTACTTTCTCCGCATACGGTGCAAAAACAGTATTAGTGTCCATGTTATTACTACCATTATTACTGCTGCTGACACCCATACCATCATGGATGTTATGATTTGACAACACAGGGTGCAAATTATGCAAGGCGGTGGACATTTGTGTCTATAGATGATCATGCACATTGTTACTTAACTGCGATCGTGAGTTGGTAGCGGGCACTGATGCGTTTGCATAATGATTTTGTCAACGCTCACTGTAATTATGACTGGTGCTGCTATTTGTTGCGTTACTTGCTTATTTATTGTAGAGACTACTAGGCGGTGCGTGAAGCAGGCCCTCTACGTTATTTAGACTTTGTGCTGTGCGAAGTCGAGGCGGTATGGCGTCAGAGTTGGCATTATTGTCTATGTTGATAAAATTGTTGTTATTGCCAGGTGAAGTTGGCGATGACGTGGAGTTGTACACATACGACGAGGACGATGCTGTAGACGCTTGTCTGCCAGTCTATGCAATTGCATCGTTAAGATGATTGCTGCTATCCGTCTTTGAAAGTCTATTCTCACTTTGTACAGTGTTAACGGTTGGAAATGTGCCGTCATTCCCACCATCACCACCACCAGATGATCGAGGATAGAGTGGACTAAACAACGTTGCTAACAGTCCTGCCGATGAGATACTTTTTTTGACATTCGTTTCACTCATGTCACTTGATGAGCCGCTAATGTTGAACGGTCTGGTTTTGCCGCCTTCTACACCGTTTGAATTTGTAAAAGTCATTTAAAATTAATGCAGTTACTTTTACAGATTAAAAAATAATCCTTCTTATTTATATACGATTATGTGCTTCTTGAATATACTTCCAAAATGAAATACAGAAAAAAAATAAATACTTCGTTGACTTGAATCACACAACAAATTAATCAAATTTAATAAAAAAATGTCAAAAAGCTGAAAAAAAGTAATTTTTATAATAACACGAAAACTATTGACTTTTCCATTCTTGTTTACACACATTTTCAGATATATAAAGTGGACACAATACGATGACAAAATAATATTAGATGAAAGAAATAATAATAGTGATTGATCTGTTACACAATACACTGTTAATTAGATTATCTACTTTCCAATCAGGTTTTCTTCTTTATATGCACCTACCTATAAAACATTCATCAACTTTTTTCCATCTACTATGCTTTGTAAAAAAATATATTTTATTTTCTCATTATTAAATTTTTAATAGTTAATTATAATAGAATGCAATTAAATAAAATCTGTGCAATTTGGCAATAAAAAAGAACCGAAACTTAAACATGAAATAAATACTGTTCTAAAAAAATGCTTTTGACAGAATCTGTGATAACTTGTTGTCATTACACAAACACGATGCTTAACAATTTATCAAAATAGACTACAAGTAGCTTTTTTGATAAATACAGATATGTTGTAACATCGCACTTCCTTCAATGGCCTTTTATCAACCATCATTCTCATAAAACGTATATGCATTTAAATGATGTGCAAACTATTTGCTTCTTTTTTTTTTACACTGATAATCTACTTCTAATTCTATTCAAACAACAACAAGAATAACGACCACAAATACAAAAGCAGAAATGAACTGAAAAACGAAATAAAATTTTTTAACTCGATTGATTGTTTATATTGCTCATATATATATGATACTGAAAATGTTAAGATTGCACAAAATAAGAAAAAACAAAACAAAACAGAGAAAATGAAGTATGTTTGTGAGCTTTATGAAAAAAAGAGATATATACGATGAGATGACACCGTTGATGCAGCAATAAGAGTTTCAATCGTGCACTAATCACACACAATCAAACAAGTAAAAACACATACAAAATTAAAAATGACAGATTATAGAGTAGAAACGTTTGCATTTACTTGTCTACTGTCAATATACTCCAGTGTAAATAAATATAACTTGACAATTTGAACAATAAGAAGCAATTCACGAAAAAAAAATAATTATGGAAAAATGAAGTTAGAAAATAAGAGTAATATTAAAGTTATAATGTTATACTGTTAGTCACAGCACTTTACGCACTAGCATATTTTCGTGTCCACTCACGTGCGGTCTGAAGTGCACCATTCTCGTCACGCTTCCAGTGGTCTGCTACATCGTTGGCAAGTGGGTCATCTGGATTTGGACTGCTCATCAGAATTTGAATAGACAATAAAACTTTATTGATTAGCAGTGCAGGTGCCCACTTATCTTTGATGATGTCTAAACAAATACGACCTAGCTTATCCACGTTAGGATGATAAATCTTTGTCAAGAAGCGTACTTTAGGAGGTACCATAGGATACTCCTATGGTAAGAACAACTCCAGATGAAAGATGCCACCCTCATAGCAACACTGCGGTGGTCCCTGAATAATAACCTTGAAGTAACGAGGATTATCCTTTGTAGGGGTGGCGCTAATTCCAGGTGGGCACTCCTTCTGCAGCTTCTCTGTTTCTTTGATGATACGAGTCGTTAACGCCATAATGTAAGCTTGTACTCGTATAATAGCTATAAATTAAATTCTGTTGTTTTTGTAATCTTTTATGTTTGGTAGTTTGTGCGATTTAAATAAGCTAAATGTTGTTTACACTATACATTATTCGAAAGAAAGATTGTGCAAAGTAAAAATAGTAAAAATAATTGATAGTTGACATGCTCAACGTTTGACGTATAATTAACATGTGTGAAAGTCAACCCAGAATTATTCAGCAACAGTGTAAATATGTTTACACACGTCAAGAATAAAAAAAAAAATAAATTTATAAAACATCCAAATACATACATACATGAAAAGTATAAGTGAAAGAGAATAACAAATTATTACATCATTCAAAAAAAACTTTTATAAGTTACTCGGACTGCACACTGCTAAACACCTGTATTTTCTCTATTACATAAAAATAAAATACAATTCAAATACTTATAATTTAAATAAGTATATTATATATTTTAATTTTTTTAAGTACGTCGCTCCATTTCCATCTCCGCGTAGGTTTCTGCGGTAAATCGCTTAGTGCGTTCAATTAGCCGCTACATGTACTATTTGTACTCACTGTAACGATGTAAATCATTATTTTTGCACTATGCAGTTCACTCTATTAATGCCTTCTTCTTTTCAATCAGTTTCTGCCGTTCTGCACGTAACTTTGCCACTTACGTCTACAAACTCTGTAGTTGTTACGCAGCGTGTGCTCGTTCTTCTTGACCATACAGTAAACCTTCACTGCCAGATTGATTGGCTTATCGAATGAGTACATCGTACATGTTCATTGAGTACTAGGCCTCGTTCAATATGCGGGATAAAAAGACACCACGCTATGGTAAGTCGAGAATTACTTGACGTAGTAACTCGTGTCGTAACAGATCAAAATGAATTACTCGTCGTTCATGATTGAGTTCAAGAACATTGAGCGTAGGGATGACTGTCACCGTACCACCGTTACTCTTGCTGAGTGCCTGGGCATGTACATGGGGCTTTGTTGTCGTGGTGCAATGTGCATCGGTGGTGTTGTTGTTGGTGTTGTTGTCATGTGGCAAACGAAGTAGCGAGTGAAATGAAGGAGAGGAGTCATTCGAATTAATATTATTGCTCAAATCAGACGTCTACAAATTCATAGAGTCTACCGCATTGCTTTTTATACTCATGTAATTGTTGTTATTACTATTATTACTACTGCCCTTGATAGGTTTATCGTTGTTTAGCATGTTATCGGTTGCAAGCCCTGGCACAATAGTGGTTAGGGTAAGCGCCAATGCCATATGCTCACTTTACTTTACCTGTTGAAGTTGTTTGACTTGTTATTTTACATTCTGTGAGAGTAATGTGTTGCCAACACACCGTGCCTGTGCGTGCTCTAATGCAAACATCACATTATGTTCTAATGTTGCCATTTGCTCCCGTGATGGCCACTGCTTACTTGCTCGTTATGCCAATAAAATAGACTGTCCAATAACAGGATTGGTTTGCATCAAGTATGTTATTTATCGTTGTATTTCATGCAGTAGATGCTTATTATCACGGTGGCAAATATACTCTCGTCATAGTTGCAACAGTTGTGCCTCATGCATTCATCGCTCCTATACAGCACATCGCATGGTGTGGTAGTCCAAGTCAAAAAACTACAACAGCCGTGGCGGGACAAGACTGTCTAGCAGTGCCTCTTCTTTTGCTAATACGGCCGGTAATGGGTGATAGCGAAGTACCTATACACTATATCGTACAGGCAAAGAAGAAACTGAAGCAGCAGATGCTTTATCATTTTCATAACATACCATAAGATCATCATGGACCTGTCTACATTCACGTTCATCAACACTGTTAGTATTACTATTACTGATTTTATTATTATAATTATTTTGCCATATGCTAGGTTGCGTGGATGCAAATTTTTTATCTGCGTCATTTGTAGTGTTGATCATCATATTGCTCGTGTTAGTGTGCATTGTGGGAGAGTGTATCGTTATTTGCACCTGTGCATTTGCCACTAATGGCCTGAGGTACGCTGGCAAGTAGGATCGCAGAGTTTTTTCTATTTCATATACTCCTATATTTTCTGTCAAATTACGATGGGCCGCTTCGTATTATCGCAAAGCAAACTCGTAGAGTCGAGTAATGTACTCGGTAGAGCTGTCGTAAATCTGACGTAGACCACAAAATACACCTTGTACAGGTTGCTACATTTACACTTTATTAATACTACTGTTCATACTATTATTACTACTATTGATATTACTGTTCAATTCTTCATTATCACCACCACCATTATCGTTAATTTCATGCAGAGTGTTAGATGTAAATAAATAACGTAGTATATGTTGTCGTGCTTCTTCTCGTTCAATGTTTACGTGTCTACGCGTGTACTCTTTTCGTTCATCAAACAACAGGGACTATAAAATTTATGAAATGTTGCTTACTTCATTACTATTACTTTTATCATTATTTCTAGTAGCAGCAGAATTATTTGCATTTGTCTTTGTGTGAGCGGCAACCACTGCAGCTGCTTACGTCGCTGCCGCAAGAATTGTACAGAGTTAGAGCAAATCACGTCTTTCCTGATCGTTTACCGAATCTTGACTTTCCTCGTACGAATTAACATTTTTGTTAGTATCACTATTAACAATATTATTGTACGTATTCGTTGTTTTGCATTCGGTGCGCTGCTTCAGCAACAACTCAATGTCTTTTACCTCATCACTTAGCGGAACCACATCACCGACAGTGACGGGCAATAGCTGCTGTAGTACATCAGGTATGTAGTCCATTTCACACGATAATGGCTTCACAAAGCCAGCACGTGCAATGAGGCTTTTCGCTCTTCTCCTGTTTTATTATGGCGCATAACACAAACACTGTGCTGCAGCAGTTTGCTGAGCTTGACGGTACTGCAAGTGCTTGTACAGGTAATTGAAAAAGTCATTATAGTACACTGGCTGACGTTAAAGCAACTGTGGTGGTTCGTACAGTGTGAATGTGTCAGCAACATCTCTGTCATAGGCCGCCTCCATTCGCTGAGAGGCAGCGGTTAGTTCATTGTTATTATCGGCCATCACTAAACTTTTTGTATAAATAACAAAAAACAATTATATTATATGTATGTATTCTGTAAAGTTGTTAGCAACAACAAGAAGCAAACGAACAACAAAAATGAATTAATTACATTAAGAAATTGCACGTTATACTTAAAAACACAGAAAACACATCAAATAGTGTAACATGAAATTTCTGTAAAATCTATCTTTATTGGTGCTAATTATGTGGCATTTTCAGTAGCAGACAAAAGATAATAGCAGCAGTAACAAACAGTTATTAAAGAGAAAAAAAAATTAAAGCAAAAGCTAAAGTAAAACTTAAAGCACATTACATATTTTGTCAAGTTTGTTTATCATTGCAGAGATTTGCGTGTTGATTTGCGACGTAGCACTACACTCTTCATCAAAGGCATTTTTTCATGATTGACGATGTTGCATACAAACATAAAGCAATGCAGTGATATATGCAACGTCTACTTTGGCCGCATACGCTGCAAGGGCTACACCAAAGAAAACACTGCTTTACATATCATTTATTAACTACAGTTTATAACTTGTTAAACTACGCGTTCTGTGCTGTTCATGCAATGTTTTTCCTGATGTGTTATAATAATGCTGTATTTATACGTTACGCGTTATGGAAGGGCAAAACAAACATGTCAGCAATTTTATAACACATAACAGTAATTTATACACTGCCACTTTGTATTTCGGTTCCTTGACCTTGTGCAAATTATTATACTTGTACTAGCCATTAAACTACATATGTTACAATTACGTATTTGCTGGTGTTTACTTTTGCTATTTTTTCACGTCTTCACGATGTGTGACACACTAGTATAACTTCACACATTTGTCAAGTTGCTATCTTTCATGTAAATAAAACAACGATGTAATCTCAAGTGCAATGCGTCATCATCGCGGCAACTGACTTATAGACATGTGAGGAAGATGCACTAAGATGTATCTTTACACTTCATTGACTTCTTGTCATGTTATCACGTATTAGTCTTTGACACATGACAACAATGATGCATATGTACTATGGTCCATGTTAACATCGACAAAAAAGCTAACCTCTTTATCACATGCATCAATTTTATGTCTTTTGCTGCTACTTTCATTCACATCTTATTTGTTTATTTCACTTTCACTGCACACGTCTACAAATGTGCATTGGAAATGGCGGTAGTAGAACGTACACATCTGCGAAAACGACAAAGCACGTATATTATGATTACTACTACTATTGCTGCTGAAATTGTGAATGTTTGCTGATTTACTTGCACGAAACAAATGACGCCATTCATCTACATCCGCATCAATGTCTAGCTGCTTTCACGCGAGCATCGTAGAGGCTAAAATGACAATAAGACGCTCACGAGAAGTAAAGAAGCGGGCATAGCCGTTGACAAGTGTCTAATCGTACATATTATTTACAGCATTATTACACTCTTGTGTTGTCTGTTGCACGTATTTTATAGATATTTGTAACATAAAGTTGGCAATAAGTTGTAAAGAGAGCAATGGTAAATGCATCAAGTGTAAAGGTATAGACTAGGACATACTCCTAGTTTATTATATCTATTTTTGTGTTTTCTGCACCTCTGCCTGTTAAGCGTGTTTACCTTACTGCAAGTGTGTCTTATTAACACTAAACGCCAATCCCAGAGCAAACGCGATGCAGCTAGTACAATCACTTGCATAAAAAGCTCAACCGAAGCAAAGTGATTAGTGCGCTAATAGCAGCTAATTACTGGTGTAGTTTTATGCATTATCGACCTTGTTATTGTTTGCGCAGCTATTATTGTTACTGTTGATGTCACAACATTTGACCTACGAAATGTAGGTGTACAAAAGTTACAATAAACTAGAGTACATGATTACTTACTAACCAGCAAGTACAATATATAAAACGTTAAAGTAAAAAGTGTAGTTATAATTAATTACAAAAATAAATAGTAACAATTTGCGATAGTATGAAAAAGTTTCACTTTATTAATAAACTTATAGCCGACTATCTATCTTATAATAACATCATCAAATTATAAAAAAATTTGTACTTATAAATAAATTGATTAATGTACAATGATAATATTAATACCTAGTATACGTGTGTGTAGGAAAAGAAAAGTAAACTGTGAAAATAAAAAAAAAAAGATAGCGTTACTAATAACGTTTTGCCAATTTCAACTATTCATTTTACATACGTTTGTAAGAGCTCTGCTGCTACTAGTATTATTTTTACTTGTGTTGTTTGTTTCTATTGTAATTGAACAGTAAAAATGATTTACGCGGTGTTGTTCCTTTTGGCTATACATGTGCAGACCTACAATGAGATGATGAAGAAGAAGCACAAGTTGGAGAAGCTTTACCATACTGGTCATTTGTTATTTTCATGTCTTTTGTACTGTGACGATTATTATTCTTTGTAGTGTCAAGCTGTGCTATAAATACGCCAATTTATTTTTTTCAATATTGAAGTGTGTTGACAAAATGAGGTAAGATGGTGAGGAGTGATCATGGCTGACTGGTAGGCATGTATAACGAAGTAGACAGAAGTATGCATATCAGTTCAACTTTTTCATTTTTATCATGTCTTCAATTTTTAACACAACTCTTCTTTTTCGTGGTGTATTGACAACGTTCAATGCTAATAGCACCCCCACACACATTACGACCAAGCAGTGAAGCTTGCAATAAAAATTAACACAACTGTAATTGTGCAGACATCGAATAATTCTGCCACTATTACAAGTCAAAGGTCTGAAGTGTAGAGTATAGGTACAATCGTTCTGTCTGACTATCATAGGTCATGATGAGCTTTTTAGTTTTCTCAGCCTATGCATTATCTTTGCACTGCCCATTAATTTATTATTAACATTTTTGTTGCTGTTACTGTTGTTATTGTTGTTGTTGTTGTTACTAATATGACACTTTGCGTAAAGTGTTTTATTGTTTGCTTTACTTTCCATTTTGAAGCTGTTGCCACTTGTATATGTAATACTAGTGCAATGTACATGTTGCCACAAAGTGTGATTGCGTTGCTGTTGCACGAGAATAATCTGAATTGTCAAACTGCTATGTTGAATGAGATGCAACATGTCATGTAAGTTATATCTTATCTTTGCTCAAGCCTAGGGCAGATCGAACACGTTGTACGTGTTCCTGCGCATTCTACCACGCATCATAAAAGGTGTTATCCATTATTGTTATTTGTCTACGTCGTATCGGTGTGTGACATGTGGCTGACAGAGATGACTGCGATACCGGCAATGGCGAAGACGAAACATCATGTACAAAGCTACGCTCAATTTTCACACCATTCTTATTTTTTAAGTTGCTACTAATATTTATACTTCTGTTGTTGTTATTATTATTGGTGGTGATTGGTGTTTTGTTGACCCGATTACCTGTTTGTGTGTTGAACAAATGATTAGAGTGTCTACGCAACGGCGTAGTTTTAATGGTTAATGGTGACGTTGTACTATCATTGGCGCCGTAACTGTAATTACTTCTACTACTACTATTCACGTAATTATTGTGACAAAACGGCAATGTCTGTTTGCGTTTTTTCTATTCTTAACTTTAACTTTTGAAACGATGACGCTAAAGTAAATCTGCTTCATTGTGTAAGTCATTTGCAGTACGGTGGGAAAGCATGTGTAATCGATTTCGTACTGGTGAAGTTTGCGGTAATAACACAGACGGTATATTGAATTATGGTGTACTGACCTAATTAATAATATTTGCACTATTTTACAAAAAATTACGATTATTTACTGACGTGTAACTTGTATAGTCACAATTAGTGAGTTCAACAGGTGAACTTAGCAACGAGGATTTGTGTGATTGTGATTTGTATTCATGTGCTGTACTATTTCTACTACGTTATTCGTAATTTTCTTTTATCATATTATCATTAATTTATTGACGATTGAAGCTATGGTTGTGGTTATTGTTGTTATAATTGCCACTACGTTTTCTATGTTGAATATTGTACTATTAACTTACTCGGTTGTCATACACGTGCAGCACTACCTCATTCTTGTCTAAATTTAACACAGAACATAACTTTTGATTATCATTAGACAAAACAAATGACTTGTACTACAATCGCATTCATGGAACTGGTATGTTGCACGATGAGCCACTACGTAGACTCTACTTTAATTTGCCTACAGTCAATTTGCTTAACTTGCCACTTATACGAAGCTGATAACGTTTGGCATTAGCAGGCTCTATAATACATAGCACAAGCACACCTTTGTGGTCAGACCCACGAGATGTAGACGTGCTTCTATTAACGTAATTCATTAGCTAAAGAATGTAAAACTTGTTATTTTGATACGTAAACTTATGTGATAAAAATCTTGTTATCAAATATAATGCAACAAATATTTAAAAAAAATCACCGATATTTTAAATAAACATAAAAAACAATGATACACAAAAGTATGTTATTAGAAAAATAAACTCTGGGATAACATTTATCGTTTTTTGATAATATCACGGCTTTATCAGTAATGATTTATTACACTGTGACATTATTTGTACTATGATATGTGTATATACTACACCCCATATAGCATTAATAGAAAGAAGAAAATTATGGACATAACGACGAGGTAACAATAAATAACAGCTAAAAAAAACTTCCACAACATAGTTAAAAAAAATTTAGAGTTGTAGTGACAACAAATGAAACAACAATAATCAGCCAAATCAACATTAGTTTATTAAGCAAAAAATTTGTATGACATTCACACAAATGAGCATTTCTTTACACGTCTTGTGTTTTAACTCACGAGTTGTTTATACAACACTTTCGTAACTTTTTGCACGTAAATTGTTAACAAATAAAAATAAATGAACATATCCTAATCATGTGATCACACATGCACAAGATTGATAAAAAAAAAATAAATGTGAATAACGTAATGATAGTAAGGTGATTGATAACTTAGATTATCTTTTTCCAAGTTGAGAAAGATGTAAAATATATGTTTTTCAAACTTCTCATCAGTAAATAAAAATAATCTGTTTTGATCTACAACAAACAACAAAAATATAGGGAGCGAAGTTATATTAAAAATTTTTTGTGTACTTATGTTTATTAATATCTACAATTTTGTATAAACTAGCAAAAAATTTTTTTTTGAATGCTATCATATAAGTAGAAAATATAACCAGAGGAAAGAAAACGTTAATAAATCAATGTTAACAAGTGCAATTCAAGAGAAATTCAGATAATAGTTAGGTAATAGTGAAAGCAAGTCAATAATTATATTAATATACCTTTTCTTCCTATTCGACGCGCACAATCTGCACTGTTTGCACATAAAATGTTCGCGCATAAAAATAAAAAAACAACACATTGACGACATTAGCTACAGTACTTTTTGTAATTTATATATGTATATATATGGACGTGTATGTAATGAATAAGTTACACAATGTTGTAAATCATAATTGTTAAATTGTTTTAAGATGCATGTGTAAAAACAAAAACATAAACAAAAATTTATAAATTTTATTAGAGTAAGCAAAAAAAACAACTTACGGCAACAGTAATATAGTTGTATATATATACAGGTAAATCAAATAGATACGCTCATAATAATAATAGTTTGTTTTGCCATTTATGTACGGTTTTTAGAAAAAATCTTAATGTGTATTAGTAAAGAAAGTAAACTATCAGTTAGAAAGAAAATTGAAAGAAAGGAAAATAAGTATTTGTTGATTGCCCAATAACAACTTAATAACAGTTGTTCTGCAAGTCAAATATATATATATATATATATATATATATAATAACTAGAGTGAAAGAATTAATATATATATGTGTATGTGTTCAAAAAAAAGATAGCAATAATATTTGAAAGATATGCGTAGCAAAGCGCACAGACACACAAATATTTACACACGCTATAGGGAACAACAGTAATAAAATAAGCAGTAAGATGGAAAAATTTAAAAAGTCCAATGACAAAAACGTTAGCAACAAGTCAAAGGAAATCATTTTAGTAACCCAATCATACAACTCATATAATTAAAGTTACTACTTAACTATGATTTTGCTATATTTATTTATTTTTTTTTGTGATGTGATTTAATTCAAAGCATACAAGACAACAAAAACCGCGGTCAAAAAAAACTCCCATAAAAGCACGAACCCAGAAACTAAGCAAAATATGACAATTAGTGCATAACTGAGGATGGAATTAGAGAAAGCATCACATGAAATTAAGTGTTAAGTGTACTTGCTTAACAAAAACGATGATGTTGGTAATGTTGATATTGATATGTTCTTAACGTTATGTGTTCGAGAATGACATATACTACCCACTTGTAGATCGGTGGGCCGCACTTCATCCAAGTTTATTAGATGTGCTACTTTGCGTGCTTATCAATTACGTTATAATCTGCATCTATGCATCCACAGTGATCTCACTTAACGAGGCATTACTGCGGGGGTAAAGTTACTAATAGGCTTCTATTTATATGGTAGCACATTATGTTGGCATGCTGTTATTGTTTCTACTGTACGTGTCGTTAATGTCTGATTATGCACAAAGACGTGTAGGTGTGGTTGATATGATGGGACATTGCCATTTTTTGTGAACAAAACTGTTGTTACTGATATTACCACTGTTTTTACTTCCAATGTTGTTCATATTATCCGTATACACATCTGAGTAAAGCATCTACGTTGAAAAGCTGTGACTTAGCAATTTGTGCTTACCTGACACGTTGCTCTTCCTCAATGAGCACTACAATGGGAATGCCACTTACAGTGGTGTGGTGTGGCTGGAATCGGAGTTGGTGTACACACTTCGCACGGGTATCATTAACACCTCATTACGTGAACTGGTCACCTGACTCATTGGTGGACTGGAAATGGTCAGATGTGTGTGTGAAGTCTGCGAGGAGTGCACCCGTGCCGATAGTGAGGCCTACAAGTGAGTGTGTGGTCATCGATATCAGCCTGCTTCTTGTAGTTGATCAATGGCATTGAGGCTGGAGGACAAGCTGAGAGAGTCAGGCGTGTGGTTGACAAAACTAACATTGTTTCTATCCACGTTGACATTTCATAGACCACCATAGGTGTGCCGCTGATGACGAGATAACGAATACAGCTACTATTACAACTACCACTAGTATTACTACTACTACTTCTCTTTATACTACTATCAATCCTACTAATCTTTGTGAAAATGATTGCACGAGTGGAACTGACCACAATAACTGTACGTTTTGCTTTATCATTTTTTATTAATTCTACCATTGTTGTGGTTACTATTGTCACTGAGTCGAATAAGTGTGAGGTTATCTTGACTAGATCTTGGCTTTTCACTGTTAGCAACGTGCATGTATGATGTCAATGACAGTGCATGCGGTGGAGTTCGAGTAAAATGATTGGTGCTGTAGCGAAGCATTACCGGGGTAGTTTCTTTATGCTTAAGGTTGTTTATCAATCTTCGTTGCGTTGGTGTGTGTACCTCTTGCAGCGTTTTTGTACTCTTCTCCTTTGCCCTGTTATTATTCACCATCTGCTGTTGTGGCTTCTCCGCTACTTTGAGACTAATCTTACTTTTCTATAATTTATTGTCGGTTGAAGGCATCGAAAACGATGAGGATACTAGCCACGTGAAGGAATGAAATTAGTCATGAGGTTTGTTTTGTGTTTTGTCGAGTTATAATGCTTTGTTGGGTGTAGTAAGTGGCGCTTTTTAAGGTGACTATGATAGGCAGGAGGAACAAGAAGAAGAACAGGATGTGGATGAGATTGATGACGAAGAAGAGTGCAAAGTAAGTTGTTATTAGTTTTGATTTTCTGTGTAATGCGTATCGTGCATTGTTGTTTGCCCACATGGACTACTGAGTGGCATTTATATAAACTACACTGTGGGAGTTTGCTGAAGTAACACAAAGTCAGTGTGTGCTACCTTGTCGTTGCGCTTAGTATCCTTGACATTTTATTTTACAAAATTTTCTTGTGCTTTCTTGTATGTCTATTGCTAGTTTGCATCATGTCCTGACGATGCTAATTTTTAATCACATACCACTACATTTTGATTGCTTGTACTCGCTTTCCTTTCACGCGTTGGTATTTTAGTTAGTTATCATTTTGATGACATTAAAAGTTGCTCATTTTATTATGTGTTAGGCACGTCAGCTGCTTATTACAACGCCTCATGATGCACGTTAATGCTTGATTTACTGAACGAAGTAAAAGCACGTGATTCATCTATGCACGAGAACGTTTGTTTGCTTATGCTATTACTGTTTGTTCGATCATGTGAGAGGGCACACATGGACAATGTGTTCATTGTATTGGTGGTGGTGGTCGTGATGGTGGTGTTATTGGAGTAACGCTTGCCATGGTTCTGATTTCGTTGAACAAAGAGCAATAGACCCGGTGGCGCATCCTCAACAGCGTCAAGCAGCGATTCATCAATGGTCATGCTGTTTTTCCTTTTACGTTCATCAATACCTCCACAACTAGAGGTGGCAACATTTTTGTAGTAGTTAGTATCATTGTTGTTAATCAAAACATTGGTTGCTAAATTATTATTATTGCTGTTGTTGCTATTGTTATTATTAGCATTATTTTGATTTTATTTATGAGAATGTGCATGCGCTAAATTATGTGTTGTATTTTCATTAAATCGCATTAATGAACTATTTATTTTTGCTTAATGTGGTTACGTTACCGTTGCAACACAATCGTCTTCACACAAATCTGTTCTGTCAGTCATCATAAATGAAATAACAATCTTCAAATATACAGATAAAGCAAACAAGATAATATGAGAATAATATTAGAACAAACTTTGTATTGAATTTGCAAATATGATTTATGCAGATACAGTTCTGTGTAAAAGCACAAAAACACACACAGCCTGATACAGTCAATTACAGCAAGTTGCAAAAAAAAAAAGGGAATAAGAAAATGTGGTAGCTAAACTTGTGTACACGAAAAATAAATATCTGCAACGAATGATAGGCACAAAAAAGAAGACGACAAAAGTTGTTTTACCTGATTTGTGGAAAGAAAAAAGTGGCAACAAACACAGCTAAAACACCTTTTGAGTGAAAAGAAAATTTTTTGCAAGCAAAACTTACTGTCAAATATATGATAAAGTAAATAATTGAGATTAGCTAAAAATATAAAATATATAACTCATTGTACTAGGCAATAAGATAATAACAGTATAATCTGTTATACTGTTTACTAAAGAGATAAAATAAATAATGTTAACCAAATTGCAAAAAATAAAATTTTTATAAACATATTAAATGGTATAAAGTTAGTGGGAAAATGACATGGCCATGCACTTACTAAGTGCATTTTTGCATCTAATTTTTTTTTTAATGCACATTTTATTATATCATTACAGCCGTCAATCAATTAACAATAGTAAAAAAGCAATATAATCATAATAACAACAAGAGTACATACTAATCTCATTAAACTGCAACAACTAATGCACGCAAAACAACCTCAAAAAGTAAAATAAAAAAAACATATATATATATATATAAAAGTATTTAAAAAATATATATTTTTTTGTTGTTATAATCAATTGAAAATTTATTATGATGCATAACGTAAGATTACATTACTAACACCGTACACAGTGGCACCGAATCCTGATCTTCACTGTCTTCGTCAAGGGCCTCAATCTGCTCAATAGACCGAGCAGTAGTAGCAGCAGTAGTATTAATGGAATTCGATGTGTTACTGTTCACTACGTTATTTGTACTATTGCCATATTGAGTCATTGCCGAACTAGAGGCCAATCCACCAGTAATAGATGAACTAAGAGGTACAAGTCACTTGGGTGAATCAGCAAACGACTCTACGGTTTTCACGTTGTTGATATAATTAATATTATTAATTATATTAGTGCTACTTAACAGGGATGCATTGACGTTAACATTAGCTGCATTTGTCATTTTTTGTGTTCTGGCTACCGGTGACGATACGGGAGAAGATAATACATTATTTCTGCTTAATGAGATGGGCAGGAGAATCAGGTCTAATTTGCGAGCATTGACTATAGTCAGGCCTTCACTGTCAATAGGCAGCCATCCTGTTTGCCATGGAATCAACTACACCGTAAATCGTAAACTTGAAAGTGGTTACAACATGCCCAGTGGCTTCACCGCTGCACCGGCGTAGATCCAGTACGGGACTAACTTTTCGCATCGAATCTTAAGCGCCACATCAATCTGTTTGGTCTAGCTGTAATTAAGTAAGACACACTACAAGGTTACTGGTGTGCCAACCGATAACGAGCAATACATTCCATTTGTTGTATGACTGTCACCATTATTACCCAACGTGTTTATTCTATTTTTATCATTTCTGTTACAACCGTATAGTGCAGATGAGACATGGGGATGTGGCATTTCAGCAAAAAAGTTACCAAACCCATTTTGAGTTTATGCAAATAAATTATTAGAGTTACTACTTGTATCATCGTGAATACTCTCATACTTGGCTCGATTCAATGAATAATTGCAAAATGAATTTGACACAGATGCCGTTGATAATATGCACTCGTGATTGCTATTATTGTTGCTATCATTGTAATTAGCATGCCATTGCTGTGTGTATGGCTTGTTGTTTTGTGTAATAGAGGCAATCACAAGTTACAACTACGCAGGAGCACGAAGTCGACTGAGTCGAATCAGCGGTGAAGTACATGATCCACTTTCTCCATCCTACCTCGTTCACCTTCAGTAAATGTGGCCCAGTTAGGCCATGGAAGATGGTAAAATGGCCGTACTACTGGAGCCTCGACTAGAACTACTACGTACAACGCCATGCCTGACTTGATGCCGTAGAGCATTCATATTTAGTAGCAACGGAAACGTATATGTGCGTGTGTCATTGGGCTGTAGAAAATGAGCCACATCCTTACCAAGTTGTAATTATCCACAGAGTGCATTCGAGTGCAGATATGAGGTTTCAGTTTTTTGTTTACTGTTACTAGGCTATGATGAATACTATATTTGTTTTGCATATTGAACATAGTGTTACTATTCTGTATTGCCTGATGCTACCTGAGTTGAGCGAAGAAGTGTAAATAATGCATGTTAAAACGAGTGCTCCTTCTGCTTAGTTGACGAAGTCGATGACGACGACGATGCAGTGGCTGACTTTGATGAAATCAAGGAAACTTATGCCAACACCAACGGCACACTTGACGGATTGGACAAAGTTACACGGAGCAGATACACAGTTGACGGTAAATGGAGAGTCCTTTCAACACTATGCACCTACGCGTTAGTGTTACGCCAAGATTATGACATGGACGAGGACAGCGATGAGGTAGATGGCACTATTCCTGACGACTATAACGCATTATTGTTATCACTATTACTGCTATTACCAACTTTTGTACTTGTTTACTACCTGTTTGATTGTGTAACAAGTTGAGGTGCGATCTTCTACAATGTATCATGTGCAATGTACACTCTACGTAAACTTTAATTTACTTTACTTACTGCCTACTCTACAGGAATGCTACTGGCTCACACCAACTGACGTGTCTCGTTTGACGGATCAACATAGACGGCCTTGACGTGCAGCGTGCAAACACCACTACTTAGTAATGGAATTTAAGCCACATAACTTCATCGTCTCTTGGCTTACAAAGTAGCAATCATTGTCTGTAAAAGAAGTGTACGTGAGGTGGCCTGTGCTGAACCGTACTCGATTACAATGTTAATATTGTGCAATGGATAAGAGGCTGAATTGAAAAAGCACAAGAAGGCTCTAAAAACCTCATTAACCACATACACACCAACTTTGCTAGGAAACGTCAACACGGGCTGAATGCCGAAGCGATTGTAATAATTACAACAAAGCAATTTATCATTACTGTTAGCAACATCGTCGTTATTCATTTCAATCAAGTTGTACAAACTTGATGTCGCATCTGATAAAGTTATACAGGGTGATTACAAAGGATCACGCAAGATAGGGAATAGAATGTCACCTTACTCTACTAGAGAGGGTAGCATAGTCTGCTCAAAATATTATGCGTTGCGGAGCGTGGTTGCCTGCAGTGTGAGTGGATTTGTTAACATGGAAGGATTGACACGTTATGTGACAACCATAGGTGGCACTTTGTTAGATCGCTGAGACGCAGACTACGTGTTGTTTCTGCTAAAGGATGCGTTAAGTGAATTTAATGCTGAAGATGTCATCTGTGATTATGCAAGAAATGACAGATTCATACCAGAAACAAAATCTATGCGAAGTAATAAAATAGGGATGTGTTACTTGAAAAATATAATTATTGATGAAAAGCAAAAACAATACAAAGTAAAGAAAAAAAGGAATAATAGCCGCTCAAATGTCAATTATAGTCATTTGTTTACTTATAACTACCTTACCTAAACATATATACAATATAATATATCAAAGTGACAATAACAACAGTAATGTTACTTTTACAACATTATTAACACAAAATAACAAAAATATTTGTAAAAAAAATAAAATTAATGATTGAAAAAAAGAAAAGAAGGTAAAAAGAAGAGAGATGTTTGTATGTAAATGTATGTAGGAAACAAATAATGTCGTTATCTTTGTTAACTACTACTTTACGCAATAATGTTACGACGAGTGATCTTGCCCTTTGGTTTAATTAGTTTGCAGTGAATACCACGTTGTTCTAACTTTCCAGCATCACGTAATTCCTCGTACTCACTACGGAGAATATTGGTAAAGCCCCAGTACTTGGACAGGACAATAATCTGACGACCAGGAAACTTCATCTTGGCACGACGGAGTGCCTCACGAGCTTGAGGAAGGTACGTGTCCTTTGTACGCAGAGAAAGTAAGATTTGACCAATACGAACACGAGCACACAATCCGTTGGGCTTACCAAATGCACCACGCATTCCAGTCTGCAGACGATCTGCACCAGCACATGAAAGCATCTTGTTAATACGAAGCACGTGAAATGGGTGAGCACGAATACGCATGTGAAAGACATCCTTGTTGGCACGTTTGGCCATGTATTTGTTGGCTTGAATACGTGCTGCTTCAAGAGCTTCTGAGGCAATCTGCTCCAGCTCCTGTGAAACGACGTGTAGACAGACAGGAAACTCATCCACGGTTGCACGACGACGGCCAATATCAAAGTTACGAATCTTTGGATCTGGTACACCACGGCAGAAACGTGACATAACTTCGGGTATGGTTTGTTCTTACAAAACCGGTAGCAGCGGGCTGGACGACGAGCCATCTTATAGCTTTTGTTCTTGTTATACTTTTTTCCAAGAAAGTACAGATGTAAGTGATAGCCAGTAAAGGAGGCTAGTTTGGTGCTACAACTGCTATGAGCAATAAACACAAACTATGTAATTTATCATAGATATAAAAAATTAAATTATGTAAAAAAGAAGAAAACAACGAAAGATAAATAAAGAAAAACATAATTTATCGCTACTAATCAATGCATATAACATAGTTATTTATAATAAGCAAATCATACAAAAAGTACATAATAAACATGTGAATCTGATGATCTACTAATACATTGCAAATTTTGCTAGAATGTAATTTTTGCCAAATCTGAGAAAATAAGTATCAAAAAAAATTGTCATAAAACAAAAAATAATGCTAGCTAATAAAATAGTGTTGACAATGTGCACCTTTTCAATGTCCTGCTAAAGCTGCTGTTTGTGATTTTGTTTACTTTAATATGGCACTTTGTAACATTCTTACTTCAGCTGAATGGAGACGGTATTGAATATTACTCATGCACAATAATTGTCATATTCCTTAGTTTTTGACATTAGATGTAATAAAGCGCAATGAAATGCTGGGATGACAGGTTTTGACTTTTGGTGTAAATTTATTGTTATTTTAAACATATCATACCTTCTTCGCGAATCGATGATTGTTGCCTTTCAAAACGAAGTTTTTGTGCACAATCATTACTATTTTATCTGCTTCGATGTATAGAGTTTCAACAATATACATATTATTCATGCAATCACTTTCTACAGAACTATATTTTCAAAATTTTGCATAAACAATACATTCGTCGATAGCTATTCATAGCAATGTTTGATTTTTCCTATGCCTATACTTGAGCAAATACAAATATCATTGATAAATACTTGCAAATAATAATTACGTTGATGTTGATGTTGCCGAAAACTTATTCGATCACTTATTTAATTAAATTTAATTTATTCATTGCCGAATTACATCAATGTATATTGTTTGTCATCTTATAAACGTTTTGCGCGTATGCCATTTTTTCAGAAATACATTTGACCTACCGGCTTGCAGTTACTAATTGCCAAATCAAAATCTCAATTATTATTTTCTCTTTTGTAGTTCGTTCGATTTACTTACATTTGCCACAACAATTAGCATAGCCATCAAAACGTTACACTGTCTACACACAAATAAATGAATATTGTGGAAAGAAGCTAACTAACTTTACGAAAAGAAAAAGAAATACAAAATATTTGATATATATTATCATTGTTCTTGTTTAACTACTTCAAGATTATCCTCTTTACATTGTCAACTCCATGATGGCATTCACCAAATCGCCATTGTTGTTCTTCAATGCCTTGATTGCCTTACCTCGGCTGACATTGGCCTGCTTCATCACCACGTTAATTTGCTTCTCTTCTAAATCACCAGCATCAATGTCATCGGCTTCTTCGCTCTCCTCATTTGCGTTGTCCTCATGAACTTCCTCCATTGTGCTGGCAGGAGCAGCGGTGTAATTAGATTCAGCCCCTTGTTCAGCTCCAGGCATACCTGCAGTTTCGTTCATGGGACCAGCAGTCGCGCCAACAGCGGCTCGAGCAGCGGCTTCTTGAGCGGCTTGACCAATGTTTTCAATTTGGGCATCACCAAAAATAACAAACGTGTTCGTGCCTGGGAAGCGGTACACCTCTGGGGTGTTAATGGCAAAACACAAGCTACCGACTTTGTTGATGTTAACTTTCGTTATGTTGGGCTACGGCTTGAGACCCATCTTGGCCATGCTCTTAGCATAACGCTTTGACTGACGAGCGACGGCTGGAATTTCAGCAGCCTACAGTGTTGGGATTTCCTCATCAACAGCCGCATTGGTTTGTTCATGTACTTCCTCCACGACGGCAGTTTGGGCTTCTTCGACGGACATTTTGTGAAAGTGTGTATGAAGTATAGAGTAGGCTATAAAATATATTTGCGAAAAAGTTTTTGGTGTAATTCTGCGGAAAGAGTGACCTTGATGTATGCTATTATATATGCAGTAGTAGCAAGCAGTCTTGTAAAAATACAATAAATAATTAAAGACAATACAAAGTAAGAAAAAAAAGGAATAATAGCCGCTCAAATGTCAATTATAGTCATTTGTTTACTTATAACTATCTTACCTAAACATATATACAATATAATATATCAAAGTGACAATAACAACAGTAATGTTACTTTTACAACATTATTAACACAAAATAACAAAAATATTTGTAAAAAAAATAAAATTAATGATTGAAAAAAAGAAAAGAAGGTAAAAAGAAGAGAGATGTTTGTATGTAAATGTATGTAGGAAACAAATAATGTCGTTATCTTTGTTAACTACTACTTTACGCAATAATGTTACGACGAGTGATCTTGCCCTTTGGTTTAATTAGTTTGCAGTGAATACCACGTTGTTCTAACTTTCCAGCATCACGTAATTCCTCGTACTCACTACGGAGAATATTGGTAAAGCCCCAATACTTGGACAGGACAATAATCTGACGACCAGGAAACTTCATCTTGGCACGACGGAGTGCCTCACGAGCTTGAGGAAGGTACGTGTCCTTTGTACGCAGAGAAAGTAAGATTTGACCAATACGAACACGAGCACACAATCCGTTGGGCTTACCAAATGCACCACGCATTCCAGTCTGCAGACGATCTGCACCAGCACATGAAAGCATCTTGTTAATACGAAGCACGTGAAATGGGTGAGCACGAATACGCATGTGAAAGACATCCTTGTTGGCACGTTTGGCCATGTATTTGTTGGCTTGAATACGTGCTGCTTCAAGAGCTTCTGAGGCAATCTGCTCCAGCTCCTGTGAAACGACGTGTAGACAGACAGGAAACTCATCCACGGTTGCACGACGACGGCCAATATCAAAGTTACGAATCTTTGGATCTGGTACACCACGGCAGAAACGTGACTTCGGGTATGGTTTGTTCTTACAAAACCGGTAGCAGCGGGCTGGACGACGAGCCATCTTATAGCTTTTGTTCTTGTTATACTTTTTTCCAAGAAAGTACAGATGTAAGTGATAGCCAGTAAAGGAGGCTAGTTTGGTGCTACAACTGCTATGAGCAATAAACACAAACTATGTAATTTATCATAGATATAAAAAATTAAATTATGTAAAAAAGAAGAAAACAACGAAAGATAAATAAAGAAAAACATAATTTATCGCTACTAATCAATGCATATAACATAGTTATTTATAATAAACAAATCATACAAAAAGTACATAATAAACATGTGAGTCTGATGATCTACTAATACATTGCAAATTTTGCTAGAATGTGATCTGTGCTGAAACTATTTAAAAAGATAGATGAATAGTATAAAGTAAAAACGCAAAGTGTTTTCAGTGAGGTTTGAATTGTATATTTATCTGTGTTTTATATTCTATCACGATAAATCTGAATGCAACTAAAGCAACCTGAGATGTTTAAAAAAAATAGCGCAACTAAATATTTACTTTGAAAAGAGTTTATAGATAGTGTATAAATAAAGTCTTAAAGAACACTGAAGTGATAATTAACTTTGTATCGATATTTTATTTTAAAAAAATATCTATTTTTAATATTTGAATAAATTATATATTACGAACTGTTGTATAAATTTGTTTTAATCTATCTAACTTAGATTAGCGTTAGTGCCTTTTATTTTTAAATTATTATCATTCTTTTTCGACAAAGCTGAATTGTTTTTTTGACTTACTTTGTCATCGTTATTCTAGTGAGGTGCGATTGTAGTTTTGTTTTGCTCTTCACCTTTGAGTTTATGCTCCTTATTGGCATCATGAATGTTTTGTCTGTTTACTTTACTTGTTTGTGGTGTTCTTCTATTATCATCAGTATTTATTATCGTTCGTTTTTGGTCTTGGTTTACATTGTCTGATCTGTGTGGGGTAGTATTGGCAATATTAGTCTGTTCATGTGTGTGAACTTGAGTCATGTCAGGAGATTGACTGCTCATGTAGCTCTCCACCACATCGTCTGCGCTTAGCTGTGCCATTATACAAATCACACAACATGGAATCAGTGTAAGTATACCCAGTAGGAGTACCAACGGTAAGGTCGCTACCAACGCCGATGGGTTGTAGCTGTTTGTTTTGCCATTTAGCAGGTAGTTCGACTTACTCGCCCACATGAGTAGCATGTAGAGCGGGAAAATGTAACCAACACAACTGAACAGTGCCGCACTGACTCGATCACATACCGAATGGCAAACCTCACTGATGACATAGTTTGTAAATACTTGTTGTTGTCGCTCTTATTGTTGCTATTGCTGCTGTAGCTCCTATTATTGCATTATTGGTGCAGTGTTTAGTTGATCCATATGCGTAGCTGCTAACGCCGCTGCTGCTGCAGCTGCTGCTGGTGTTGACGTAGCACTGTGGGTAGGTACATCAAAAGGCCCAACATCGTTATCTGCTTCAATCTACACATTAATGTCATTAACACCCAAATTATTTGAGGCGGTGTTGCTGTTATTATTGTTATTACGTGCATCCTATAAGTTGACAAAACGAGTCTTGTACGGTGATTCTGCACTGTAACATGCAATGAGAACATCGGCTGTCATATGAATAATTTGCTGAAGAATAAGCGGACCAAATATAACTCAGAATGATAACAAGTGGAATGATAAATGCAATTAAAACATCATTACTTGTGATTTTTGTAAACGTTTGTTTGTATTAACATTACCACTTTGTACATTACTGTGCCTGTGAATAGCTGTATAATTGTAATTATTATTATTAGTAACATTGATTGTTGTGATATCAAAGAAGTTTGAATGAATTTATTTTTGTAACTTGTCGTTATCTATGACGTTGCTCACTGTGTTGTCATGTGGATGTTGTGTTGTTCGAATAATGATCAACGTGAAAAAGGCAATCACACATGCTTTATCCAAAACGAAAAATAAAACGTAGACACAATATGCAATTCAGGCTCGAGCTCGAGGA
This sequence comes from Blastocrithidia nonstop, assembly GCA_028554745.1. NCBI lineage: Eukaryota > Euglenozoa > Kinetoplastea > Trypanosomatida > Trypanosomatidae > Blastocrithidia > Blastocrithidia nonstop. The sequence continues at coordinate 111,654 of JAQOTN010000010.1, forward strand.
CTCAGTACAAATGCATCACCACGCTAACCGTGTAATTGATGACCATCATCAGCATTATCGTTGTTATTGTTATTGTTATCATCGTTATTATGCAAATTTGCATGACTGCTTACTCGAATATAACCATCTTATCGTAACGTACTGCCATTAGTCTCAGTAGGGTGCGATGCGGCAAAGGCAGAGGGAGTTAACTGTTTCATGCCCTTCAGCATGAAAACAACATATGTAGCCATTCACAACGCAAAGAACGTGGTAAACGAAGAAAGTGAATGCACATTGCTATCATGAGAATCTGAAGATTTGAACTGAAACAGCGCAAGTGCAAATGCCGTCAGCGTACATGCTATCAGTATTAACTGCAATGACGTGAAAAACTGATCGAGCTGACATTATCGTGAGGCTACGAGCAATGAGAGCACGGCCGCAAGTACAAACAGTGGAGTATTAATTCATAGTGGGGCAAAAATTCATCCATACGACAAGGCAAATTATGGGTGATCTACTTTGTAGCAGAATAATAAAATTGATGCCAGTCATGCACCCAACTCTAATCCAATGCACAACACTACACCTTTAATTACCGCGATAGATTGCACAACACGTGGTAGACCACTATCCCCCAAGTACGTCAGCCCAGTTCGACCAAACAAATTGTACAGCTTTCGTGTTTCAGGATCAGACAAAATGCGATGCGCTTCTTCAATTGCCTTAAACTGTTACGTAGTCTGCCCATGTGTTTTGTCTGGGTGATATTGAATAGCCAATCGACGATACTGACGCCGAATGTCATCTGTGGTGCAATCACGAGAGAGCTGAAGAATGTTGTACAGCTCCCCACTACAAGTACGCGGGAGCATGAAATGAGTTTGTTTTGTAACGAAAAGATTAGATCAATATTGTATGTGTGTATGTTTTATATTAGAAAAATCTGGTGTAAACGATTTACTCTTGATACAATAAACCATAAAAAAATATAATATTTTAAAAGTAATAAATGGTTTAAGAATTAAACTTAATTTACCAACCGATAAAATTAACATTCTTCCTTATAAAAAAAAAACCGTGTTGTCATTGTAAAAACATAGTAAAATATTTAATATTAAAACTAACTTATAATAGAAAAAATAAAATTATATACATATATAACTAAACATCAACACAATTGAAATGAAAAAAAAAATAAACTAAATTTGTTGCTATCGACAAACTTTTTTCTTACCAGTAATAAAATAAGTAATTTTTTATATCGAATAATTATTGGGAAAACAGGTCTATTTTACATTTGTTACAATTAAAAAGGACAACAAAACACAAATCCAAAAAAAGATAAATAAATGGTACATTTATTGCAATTCAATATTATGAAAAAAAAAAATAAATGTTTGTTTAGTCAGTTTTACAAATTGTACTTGGGATCGGTAAAGTAGGTGTGTCGTCCAAATTGTGATTTAGACGACGTCTATGACTATGCAAACTCAATGCTTGTTCCTTCTGCTGCTGCACCAGTCTTACCAGTGACGCCCAACATAACCGCGTGTGTGTGTGGGTTACCAGTGTACAGCGTAATCGGAACATCACTCAAGTAGTCATTGTGAAGCTAATCAATAATGGGTAGCTCTTCCTATGGATTGCACATCGTCACCTTGTATAGCGACTGGTATGAATTGCCCAATGCATCTAACTTGCCATACCCACCGACACTACGTGATGGTGAAACGTGTGAAGCAGCTAACTACGCCATATGAGTTGCCTTTTCACGATCTTCCTGCTCAATCGTCTTCTCTGCCGCTTGTAACAGTTGCTTGAGCAAGACTTGACTACGCACACCCAATGCGGGTCGTTGTAGAGTCTTCACATTACTGCTTTATGCGTTATAATCTGCTCTATGTGTTGTTGTTGTTGTGGTGGTGGTGGTGGTGTTTGCCTTGATCCTATCCTTTCCTGATATCATTTTCTAACTATTAGTCTTGTTAAAAGTAGTACAATTTTTGTTGTCAAAGCTACTATCAACATCCTTATGGATGTTATCATAGGTATCATTTTTATGAGAAATAAGATAGGGTGTACTGTTGAACCCACCGGCATATACACCATTACCTTTGTCTTTTATTACATCTAAACTGGCTTTCAGGTAATTTGTGCGCGAAAAGTCATCACCTCTGCTTCGCATGCTACGTTGGGCTGACATCATTGTGCCTTCTTGTTCGTTAACGTTTTGCAAGTCTTGTTCGTCCTGTTCCATTTTCAACATGTCACTCTCAAGAACTTGCTACTCTTGCCAGTTGCCACACAACACTTTACGTGCATGTGTCGTGCTTGTCGGTCGTTGACGATTGTACCGTTTTTCTTCAATCCAGTCTCCAGCGGGGCTGCAGGTGTCAATTGGAACGTATGGCTTTCGTGACTGCATTACTTTTTTTCTTGATCTATTTTCGATTAAACTATAAATACACAAAAAACAATACAATTTAAGTGTTCTTATTTTCTTCAACTTTCTTTATAACAATAAAACTGCTCTTTTAAATAATATAAGACAATAATTGTAACAAAAATATATAACTCGAACAGTTGCATTTTTTCACATGATAAAAATACACTACGTACATATATCTCATTTTTTATTCTGAAGTTAATAATTATTATACTTATACACAAACATAATCACAAAAAAAAAATAATTCATTTCGTGTTCTTTTGTAATATTGCATATTATACTGACGCAATAATAGTTTATTTATATTTACGTTGTTACTGATATTATAGAAAAACATGTTTGTTTATTTTAAATTACACTTCTTTTATTTTATTGTATTTATTTTAATATTGATTTATCTTTTTAACTATCTTATCAATTTGAATTACCTTTTACTTTTTCAATTAAAAAAACATGCCAACAGTTATTAATTGTTATTAAGGAAAAACTATTTATGAAAAAATAAAAATAAGCAAAACATAAAGGTATTATGTTTTTTTATTAACTGTAGTTTTACTGCACCCATTTGGGTAATTTCCTGTACGGGTTGGCTGCGTTGTTTTTCTTTTTGCTTGTAACTGGCTTTGTCTTTTTCGTTTGCATGGCTTTCTATTTACTCTGTACCGTTGATTGTTTCATTGCCCTACGCTGTGCTTTCGCTTCTTTACGTGCATTGATAAGTCCACTGCCATCCTAGGCAGGGTGCAACTTGCCTTGCTTCAGTTGATCGGCTTTGGCTTGCAATAAACTTGACTTCTTATTCGCCCCAGTGACGAGGCCGTTGATCATTTTGTAATAACGTGCCGCCTTCTTCCGGGCTACTTGCAGCTGCATCTTCCGTGTAGCGGCCTCATCTTTGGCCATCTCAGCTAATTTGCGTTTAATTTTCACGTCATGTGGGACACTAGCTTGGCGTTTGGCCGCCTACTGGGCCAATGCCCTTCGCTTTGCCGCCACCACCTCACTCGTAGGCGCATTCATCAAGTTTAGCTAACGTTGTTTACGCACTTTAAACGCAGACACCAATGGCCGAGTGACTTCCTCGCTGACCTCTTCATTTTCCCAGGTTGGCTTAGACGTGCGCACTTCACGTAGTTCGTCATCGGACAACGCCACATCGTCCTCAGCGTATAGTATCTACTCCATGTGTACATGTTGAGCCGCACCGTCTTCGGTGGCATCTTCGCCAATTTCATTCTCAATGAGTTACATAGCTGTACGTACTTTACCGGTAGGATCAGCAGCCACATAAGTTGGGTCATGTACGCGTCGGATTTCATGTACGCGTTATGGGGTGTAAGGTACAATACGTGGATGGGCTCGTAATGCCTCTTACACCGCCTGTTGATCCTCTACTGAGTTTGAAATAGCCACCGTAAATGGTGAAATATGAGGTGGCAGGGTTTAACCCAACCGATAGCCATGAACGGGCAGGAGCACTCGTGCATTGAGGCAGTCAAAGAGGTATTGTGGCTGAATGTACTCGATCTTGTCATCCCGCTTCATGCCTGGTGGCAACGTTGGGCGATCCATGACGACGTGAGTTAAATAAAGTGGTTTGTACTAGGACAGAACACGTCCATTACACGATTCAATAACCAGCTTGGCATGTTTTGATGGCACCTCACGTGAAATGTAGAAAGTCAAGTTGGCAAACAAGTTACGCACTTTCTGCAATTCACGCTGCATCATTTACTTCTTACTCAGTAGTTCTTGTTGCTTCTTTTGTAGTGTTTGATTCTCATCTACCATAATTACCACATTGTTATTATTATTTGTATTAGCATCAGTTGACTATGCATTGATTTTAAGGTTATTGTTACTAGTAGTATTACTGCTTTTTACAGCAGAGTTTACATTAGGTTCAAAGTCTTCTGCATTCACGTTGACCCCATCCTGCTCTTCTTCTTCGATTTTGGCCTGCTCAGCTTCTTCTTTTACTAAATCAGCGTTGAGTTTGTACAGCACAAATTTCATTAATTACAGGTAAAACTACAAGAAGGACAACATAATATACTGCTGAATGCCAGGTGGGAAACGGTGGGCGTACTAGTGTGGGCAGAGTCAGCGAATGCGTTCGTTGCGGATAATTGCCTCATAATAGTAACCTTTAATCGAAATAAAACCTTTATTTAACACATGTGCTCGGGCAATGTAATCATTTCAGCTATCACACATCTGCTGTGCCCGCTCGTGCAAGCCAGAAGTCAACGCGTGGTGAGTTTCAATAGTACTTTTTGCATTAATCTATGGTGCAAGAAAGGCATACAGTGCAATCATAGACATGGCATCGTCTACGTCTTTTAGTGCATCGCTAAAGTATGGATAGCGTTCTTTGATGGTAGCGATGAGACTGTGCCTGGGCTTGACTTGTGCACTTTGTAATGTACGAACTTAATTCTTGTCGTTCATCGCGGTGGCTCGTTTTAGTTTCTTCTCTCAGGCACGAAAGGCCATCATTTTCTACGCTAGCTGATCTCGAACTAGCCATTTTATTTCACGTGCCAAATAGTACTGCTTTTCATTACCGCTTTGCTTTTGTTTACTTCGTGCCAATGCACGTGGGTAGATGCCTTTGAGAATGCAGAGCCGTCTAAAGTGAATGTTGTCAAGCTGTAATAAGCGGGTAGCTTGCATACGTGTCAAGTATTTTTTCTTGAACCGCTCTTTATGCACTCGCTTTGACCAGGCTTGTTTACGGTGTGCCATGATTTGTACGGCAAAAGAGTAATAGTATATAAAATAAGTAAACTTTCAACACTTATTTTATGTTATAAAACTTATCGTGAATGAATATATATATATTTTTATTAGTATGTGTGTTAATATAAGTTTTTAACAAAATAAAGCTAGGTAGATAAATAAAAAAAATGAAGAATTGAGATATTAATAAAGAAGGCTGTCACACAAAATTTCAGTTTTAAATTAGACTAATTTACATATCAATATAAATAATTATACGTAAACATAAGCAGCTATTGCACAGACAACATTTAGGCTTTACCTTGTCTTAACTATTTATTTTAATATTACTAAAGTGCTACACATTACACGCTCTCTTACTTTTTATTTTGTTCTACTGGTTATGTCTTTTTATATACATGATAGTTATCTTTGTCAACTTCTTCTTCACTTTTATATTCTTCTTCTTCTTCTTCATCATCTTCTTCATCCTATATATCAGTTTTTTCTTAGACGATACTTGGTGCAGGAGTTTCTTTGCTCTTCTACCACTGTGCTTGGACAACTTTATCAAAACCGACTAATTTTAACTGTGATGATTTCTATAGTTGAGCACCAGGGTATACACCATCCTCAAAGTGCCGATCAAGCAGATTTGCATCTTACACGGAGTGTGCCTCAATGTGATATGGTGGAGTAAATAACGTGTACAAGTACGTACTACGTGCCTACAAAGACGGGAAGTCGTCTTTTCATTCACTCATCTGGGTAAACGCGGATAATGGCACTACGTGGTTTGAATCTACCACACGTCGTGTAAACAGCACACCTCATAAATGATCCATCTCATGCAATGCCATTCGTGCCTTCATTCCACTCAAAGTCACATCTATCACTTTGCCAAACTCGTCTAGTGCATTTATACGCACACTGCGTGGTCGTTCAATGTAATGCATCAGACAGCAGCAACTCGCACACGGCTCTCAACCAAAGCACGTCTCATGCACATCACGTAATCGTTTCATTTATCGCTATTCCTTCTCAATAGATGAAATCTAGCTTCATTGCGACTATTCTTTTTGTTGCTGTCTGTATTGTTAGTTTTTATTTTTATTTATGGAACAATTAACACTAATAATTACAGGATTAATGTAAACAGTATTGTCAAACAAGGTAAACATCTGTACATTTCAGCCTATTTGCTGAGCACACAAAGATGGGTACTGAAAATAATGACGTGCAAATCGTACTTTGCTAATCATCTCATCGAACTAACCTCTTTACACTTATTTTTTTTACAACTAATATGGCACTTGTCACAGTGTACGAGCCGGAAGCTGAATAATTGGCGGTTCATTACTTTGATCATATCAACCTTTCGGTAGTGTCGGCTTGACAGCAGCAAATCGATATTGTTATTGTAATGTGAAATGAGCACTGCACATACACAATGATTTTACACAGCTACATCTGTTATTATAGTTCTTATACATTGATTAGCAAGCTTTCGCACTCTGCGTTTTGATGCTGGCATATCTATTCAACAATGCACCTCCTTGATAAAATGCAACAGTTTGACGTATTCTACTACACAACTTTTAATGCTGACGCCACATTTTTTAAAATTTTTTTTTAATGTAATCGATAAATAAATTTGTTGTTCAATTTAATTGCTTATACTGCAAATGGTAAGTCAAAGACAAAAAGAAAGTAATGGTAAGTGCTACTGCTACAGCTATCAGTATTGCAATCAATTTCGTGTAAAAATGATAAACATAATTTTACTTATACAGTCATCATGTGAATTGATAACAATACTGCGATAAAAAGGAAAAGACAAATATATTTTTTTGTCATCTTATTCGGTAAGTAAATGTAAAAGGATATACATACTGTTACACGATACTCTATCTGATTTCCATCTTTTTTCACACATCAAGATACGTACACATATACACACATATATACACATACACATTTATTAGTATCCATTTTACCTATACATTCTAATAAATTTGTTTTTTTTTTTAAAACAGTGATGTACATACATGATAATGTGAAAATACTTGATCGATAACTGTTAAAAAAAATAAAAGCAAAGAAACACACAACCGCAGCTATTTTAGTGTCAATAAATATAAACGATTTTACAGCTAAGAAAACACCCACACCCGCAAAAAAAAACAACCAAAGAAGTTTAATGCGTTATCTTTTGCTACCTTGCAATCACTCGCCACTTAACGTAAGGTGTGATACTATTTAAAAAAAATACATAATGTAATTAAAAATATTTTATAATAAAAATAAATCAATGATTAAGTACGCATTACTTTACTTTAATATTATGTCTTTATGTAAATCAAAGGCATTAAAATTTAATAGTAAAGTTTGGGTCAATATATTCAGTAGATCAAGAAAGTAAGGATTTGAAAATAGATATTAAAATGATGAAACAATAGAATATATATATATATATATATATGTATATTTACTATCACGCGTAAACTATTGTCTTCAAGAAAACGTCATGAGCATAAAAGATTTGTTATTTTTGCAATTTTTGTAAAAGTAAGCGATTGTAAGAAGGGCCAAATTATTTTTAAAAATTTTTTGCATAATAGATAAATAAATAAGGTTTACAAAAAAAAATCATAAAGATGTAGCTTTGTGATGAAATTATTACGTGAAAGAAAATAATGGATATTTTTTTTATAGTTACGCTTGCATTATACAAAAATGGCATTATTCAACCTCGACCGGCTCACGAAGAGGTGTATTTTGCTAACGTCTCTTCAAGTCAAACATAAGTATAGCCTCTTCCTCTTCATCATTTTGTAATGCAATAGGCTACGTGCTTCGTTGCATATGATCATACCCATTATTATTCCGTTTAGATAATCTATTTGCAGATTCGGTTCTCTACTATTTACTTCCATTTTTACAATTAGCATCAAGTGCATGATTATGCGTGTTTGCTCTGTTATGAACCGTAAAAATTTAGAACTACTCATTGTCATCATCATCATCATCATCATCTTTGTTACTATCGGTGTTAATATTAATGTTTGTGTTGATACGTATTGGTTTATTGTGTTTATTATCCTCTTTCCGTTTTTCTTCACCTTCATTGCCATACGGTTCACTCAACTGACGTTTATTTTTACTAATTCCATCGTTTCTTTGTCTAAATAATTCCCTTTGCTTCTATTGCTGTTGTTGTTGTTATTACAAGGACAGTTTTGCAGCACGAGCAGCCAACTTTGCATTTCGCGCTCTTACGCCAAAAATGTCATGATCTTCATACACCTGTATTGCTACGTCTTGATTTACACTATTACTACTAAAAGTGTTATTATTGTTGTTATTATAATTATCAATGCCATCTTTTCATAAATGTGGGGTGAATATTTTTTTTTAGCTTCTGCCTCGTCGACGTGGTGAGACTTCAGTTAACAAACGTTTGGTCTTTACAATAGAATTATTTATAGCTGTTGATGATGATGTTGTTGTTCGTTGTTTACTTTACAATTTTAATTATTGTTATTGCTATTATTACTCTTCATATTAGTGCTACGTTCATTTCTGTCTTCGCGGTGTTAGTGTGTTTTCAGGCTGAGCATCAAAGTGTGCTCGTAACGCAGCCATCATCTGAGAAGCTGTTCGGTAAGGAGTAGTTTTTTGATTAGTATTATCACTATTGTTATCATAATTATTATTATTTCTATTGTTAAGGAAATAACGTTCTTCACTCACATCATTGCGGTGGCTGAAACTACGACTGTTGCAATCTCGATCTGGAACGAGTAATCGATCAAGGTGGTCATGCCGATGTGCAACTGGTCTTCTGCCAGATTTAATTTTACCCACACCATTATTATTAATATTATTCTTATTGTTTGTGTTAGTGGAGCGATTTGAGGTAGGTGTTGTTGCATTAAAGGTGTTTCAGCTAAACAAATTTAGCTGATCTTTATGTGCATTGTACTGCTAGCCGTTAACTCGACTTACTCGCTTGCCTGAAACAGAACGATATGTGTATACGTTTTTTAACGTTTTCTCTTTTCCTTTATTATTATTATTATCATCATCATCATCATCATCATTATCATACCCTCCTACAAAGCGTGTTAGCATACTGATATCGTCTTTATACTTCTTCTGTTTTCCATTACTTGTATTCAGGTTATTGATGTTTTTACCATTAATATTAGTATGAATATTATCCGCAGATTGTGATCGGGTTATCGTTCTTACACGTGTACTATTAATACTATTACTATTATTGTTATTGTTTTTCACAAGAAACGGTTTACGTCCAGACTGCCACTATGGTTTGCCTTTATCTACAACCGTTGTTATTGTTGTTGTTGTCTTCTTTTGTTGAGTAGTGTAATTATTGTTTGCAGTAGGTTGTTCACTTCGTGCAGAGTTGACTGCCATGTTGTGCCGCTCATACACGCCAAACAAGTCAAGTTGGGGCGTAATGTGAAATTGGCGTTTGCAGGGCCGCGTTTGTAGTTGTGGATCAACGCAGTACTGCTGTTTGTGCAGTTCTTTACGATCTTCTCTTCGTCGTAAGTCTAATCGTAGTGTATGCATGATTGATTCATTTGACTGATGTGTGTTTTTTCTTGTTGCTATCCGACTCGTTTGATTCGCAGAAGACAATGTAGACGATGTCAAATCACTGTTATTCCTTGCATTTTTACTTTTACTTGTATTAACAGTGCTATTATTATTATTACTATTATTATAATTATTGTGTCTATTGTAATTAGGATGATTTGCCCTGCCTTGAGCAACCTGCACATTATTTTTACGAGTTTGCGAAGGTGCCCTTGATGACGCAGAGCAATGTGATGTGTCTGATGGACTTTGTCATAAGTTTACATGTTCATATTATTATTATCCACTTTGCATTAGTTGACGATGCTGTAATTCTTTTACATAATTCGTTAACGAGTCTTGCTTACTTTAAGTGATATTGATCAAGCTGTTGCTTTTCTTTGATTAACTTGAACTGTGATGTGACAAAGACGTTCTGTGTGAGACTTGAGCACTTGACAAATTGTCTGAGTTTCGCTGAGACAATAGTTGACTTCGTTATTACGAGGCTGATACTATCGATCGTGATGATCTAATCGGTGTAGACGTAGAACGAGCTGAGGAGTGTGTGGACTGTGTATTGGGCTGACGTGGCAGTGTATGCTACTTATTGATCAGACTCACACTTCTACTCTCACTCTTCTTTGCCATGGAACGCAGTTTCATGTCTGATTTAGGAGTTGGGGCAATAGTTGTATTTTACTTGAATTTATGGACTCTGCTCTCAGTAAGAATGGTAGACGGTCTACTCTGTGCACTGCGTCATGTGTTTACTTATGATGACAGACTACGTGAATGTTGACTGTTACTTTTCATGGACTGATACTTGTGCATCTATGACATGGAATGACTTGCCGATGACAATGAGCGTGCACTCTGCATGACGGTGCTTTCTCGACCGTAATCATGTTCAATTTCGTGTGGTGTCAGACGTGAATGGAGCCTTTTTGTAGATGTTTGTGTAAACGACGCTATTGAGGATGAACGTGAGTCAGATGCAGAAACACTTCGACGTGCCAGTGGAGTGCTCAATCGGTTGACTCAATCTGGAATAGACTGAGAGCGAGAACGCGATGAGGTGTTTGACTTTACCTCTCTATTTTTACTTTTTGTATTCGTATTGTTATTCATATTGTCACTGTATTTTCTGCCTTAGCTTCCAGTATTTGATGTGACCGAGGCAGACCGTTGTGAAAGTCGTCTTTGACTATTTTGCATCACATTATAACCATTATTACGATTGTTTATTGATGCATTGCTTGATGAGCGTGATCGCGGTGTGCGTGATAGCGATAAATTTTTATTGTTGTTATTAATACTACTATTTCGATTACTAATGCTACTTAATCGATGCACTCATGTTGGAGCAGATTCTATGACCTTCTTGTCAACATATACTTTATGTGTTTGAGATGCTAACGAAGTGTTGTGTTGTTAATGTTCGTGTTCTTGTTTGTGTTCTTTACTCTAACTTCTTTATTCTTTTTCAGATGCGGATGCATGAGTTAAATAATGCTATGTTACCTATTTACGTTCTACATCATTGATTGCTTGTCTTTACACTTATGACAAATGTTAGGAATTCATTGATGTCATGCTCTTCTACGCATACGACGGAAACGAAATGGCAGATTGCAAGTCATGATCATATGCATATTCACTCAGAGGACTTGGCTAATACTTCTCCTGCAATTTTTACTCATCTACATGTACATGTACATTCTATTCATTCAATGCCTTGTTACTCGTTATTGTACTTTTTTTGTCTTCTTAATACTTTTGCTACTTTTACAACTAGTCTTATGGCTCAAGTGATGATTATGGTAGAAACTATGCTTGTGACGCCTCACTAGGTGATCTGCCACTTTACAAATTAGTCACTTCACCTTGACTATCCTCGATTGTCTTGGTCAACTGCCATTCATCGATTTCGTCCTATACATATGGCAATGGTTGTACAGCATCAACAGTATTACCACTACAATGAGTGTTGTTATTAATAATGCTTTATTCATTAGCATAAATGTTTTACTTTTTTTCTGCAGAAACTACATCTTTTTCGTTGTAACCATCATTAACTTCATTTGTATACTTGCTCTGTTATTACATACCTGTGAAATTGTTGTTAATAGTGCGCTTAGTCTTGAAAACATTGTCTATACTTGTATTATCATCATCAACATTATCGTCGTTTTCGTGTTTTTTATATTACTATTAGTGGTTTTGCTGAAATCCTGCTTTTGTCATAATTACATATTACGCTAAAGTAGAAGAAGGAGATGTAGTAGTAGTATTTATAGGAGCAACCACCTCAATAACAGTAGGTTATATTTTATCATTCTTTATATCTGATACGTCATTTGCATCCTATTCGTGACTTGTATAACTGCTACTACTTTTGCTACTACTACTACTACTACTACAAATACTACTACTGTCGTCAATGGCATACAATTTATGCAACTCCTACCGTTTCAATCACCTGTTATTTGATATCTGCTTTACATCTCTGTAATCGTTATGATCATTGACTTAGGTAGTGATGCTATGAGCGGTTAGGTGATTTGTTGTATTGCTCTAGTTTTCATGTGCACTCAACAAAATATTGCTTTACATCTCATCATGCTCACTATGCGATGAACTAAAACACTTTTGTGCGGTACGTCGAGGCAATCGTGATTTCGATGTTGATGTTAAAAAGCTATGCAGACTGTGTAGTTCGTCCTTGTCAGTTGCCGTTGTCAAGACGGATTATGTTGATTGTATTGGTGCCGCTGTGGTGGTTTATGTAAGAGGTAACGGTGCAGATGCATTGATTCCATTCGCAGCATATAAATTTTAAATACTATTATTATTGACATTAATCGTGTTTGTGTTCACGTAATCTTGATGGTGAATGGTATTGTTAGCTATAAGATACGGTGTATTAGAAGATTAACGAACCTCATTAGCACTGATAGTAACGTCTTTTTTTTCATACGAATTCGAAGTAAACGTGCCATGTGTATTGCTTGGGCCGTTACTACCACACTCACTCTACGAACTATCTTCATCACTGTCAATTGCAGGAATGAGATGTTTGATGACCTGCCTAACATGAGGTGCGCTAGCAGAATTTTTATTCATTGCAGCTACTGAATTACCTGAATCTGATATAATAGTATCAGTATTCATCAGCTAATGTTTCTTTGTACTGTTGTGTTTTCGTCTTGTGAAGTAGGTAAATAAAATGAAAATATAATAGCAAAAAAAAAAAATAGTTAATAGTTCTGTATGTGTGTGTATTTAACTATTTTATAATATTTGTAATGTACAATTTTTACAAAAAAAGAATTAAAAAAAAACAACAAGTGTATTTTATATTATGCAACCATTATGTCCATAATATAAACTTCATCTTACCGTAAACCCTCCCAATCAAAGTAGATAGGCTAACGACCAGGTACAGTTTAAAGTAACAGATGCAAAAGAAATATTTATATGTTTTCTTATGTCAACTTATATGTGTAAACTTACATACAAGTAAGCTGTGCAGTACATGAATTGTAAAAACCAAATAAAATGATTCTGAAAAAAATTTGTTAACGTTACAACGACATGGTGCGTTTACGTTGACTTACCTTAACAGATTTGCTTGTGATCTTTGCTAGCGCCGTTATAGGTTGTAAATATATTTTATTTTGATCTAACATGTTATCAGGCGATGTAAATGCTGGTTTAGCATTTTGTCGTTTTTTAGTATTATGGTAAATATTGCCTTGTCTTTGTGCACCGTCTATATTCACAACTTATACAGTTTGTGCAGATGAAGGTGAATAAATCTACATATCAATGTCAATATCGATGTATTTAGCACTTTTAACATTTCTGTCAGTGTGCTTTTGTTCATCCTTATTTGCAGCGTACATGGGCAGTGATGAACGCAGCAGATTATTTGCTGAAAAATTAGAAGTACTAGTGCAAACTTCTTTGTTATCTTTACCTAGCGCTGCTTGACTAGTAGTATGTGTATCAGTAATTTTATCAAAGTTACTTATGTTCTCGTGATGTTGTTATTATGTCTTGGTATGTTATTAGTTTGCATTATTACTATCTTTATTGTTAATAACATCTGAATTATTAATATATAAAGCTTTCTCATACAATTCTTTTTGTTTCTGCGTGTTATGTTTTTGCTTGTCTGCTTTTGTTGATTACGTCCGTGATGAATTACGCGTTGTTTATGTCGTAACTGAAGTGTACAAATCGGATGAGTTATTAGGTTGGAAATACATAGGATCAATTTTAACTTTTATACCATTCACAGTTGCACTTATTACAGAAGTAGAGGTAACGCTATTATTATTATTATTATTATTATTATTATTGTTACTGCTCTTATTACTATACTTACTCGCACTAGTTTTAAAGTTAGCAAATATACTTGTGCCTTGTCGACTGCCTTGCCAGAGTCAGCGAGGAATATGACGTGGCACGTTGACTGGTCCATTATATTACCCAATGAAACTTAACTCATCTTGCGCTTCTTTCGTGAAACGCAAATATTATAAATGGGCAAGTTTCACATCTCAGTTTTGTAACTTGCGAAGTGCTAAAATGACCAATCCACTGACATGTCGTCCATCAAGGCAGTGCAAATACACTGGATGCTTGTCTACATCAATGAGCACCTCAAGCGCTTGAGTAATATTCATTGGTAAAAGTTGCGCCTACCCTTTAAAGCGTTACGCTTGAATGTGAATAAGCTATATGTGCATAAACGATGCAAAGGATTGTACATCAAAGGTAAGCGCTTATGGAGTAAACGACACAATAGTTTTGATGCGACGATCATACAAAAATGGTAGATTGCGAAGAGTAGGGTATGCACCACGGTAAACTCCACACTACACACACGCAAATCGAAAAGGAGGAATTAGCGTTAACGGTTTCTTGATTGCAACACCTTGACGTGGCTCGTGCTTGTTAATCGGTAGCGTGTCCTGATCAGCGAAGGTGATGTACGGTGAGACTGTAGTGTAAATTTTACGTTACTACGTTTTGTTATCATCATGATATTGATTTTATTATTTACATTCTTAATGTTAGTGGATGCTGTTAGGCAAGAGAGAGATGTGGTGGCGCTAATTGCAATTGTTATTTTAATTTATGTTATTATGTTAATCAGTGTGCACCGTTAATGCTTATAACGAAGTCATAAATCGCTATCTGTTTTGAAGTGAATATGTGTTGTGTGGCTGATAGTTCAACGGAGATATGAGCTGCACATAATCAGCAACTTGGTAATGATTTTCTATCATTGCACCACACAAAAATTATATAACTAGTGCGATAACGAAGAAACTTGACCGACAAAATAACGCGGGAAAGAAAAACAACGTTATTCTTCGATGCGATTATTGTACTCTTGTGCTAATCAAAAAAAAAATAAATAAAAAAATTAAATAACAAATAAACTAACTAACTACTAAAATGCGGGATTATAATCACCTGTGACAATTAGTAATGTATAGTAGCATCAAAAAAGTAAATCATGTACAATATTATTATACAAAACAATAGCAGTAATCAGTAAACTACTCGATGACAACAATATTTAGTGTAGAATAAATTAATTTACTGCTTAATTTTGTTTTTATGATCAAGTCAACAGAAACAACATATGTTAATTATGATAAATCGTGAGGTATTGTTTAGAATTTACGATGTAAATCCGCGTATTGACAGCTTATACTAAAAGAAATAGATTAATTTTTTATGTACAATTTATTATGTAGTATGTATAAACAATTATAAATAATGGCTGTCATTAGTTAATTAACTTCTTACCAATTAACTTAACATCTAGATCAATTGCTTGCAACTTTTTTTTTGCTGATCTTGCACAAAAAAGCACAATATTTTTTATGCACACAAATACAGACATACATAAATACCATCTGATAACAATCCAAAAACCAATCACTATATAATTTTGCTTACTAAATTAAAATTGTAAAGTGGTCATTTCATTCTAGGTTATGAAAGAAAAGTTGTCGTATGTATTATATTCTGTTGTACCTATTTTTTACAGACCTACACACAATCACACACAACTCTACACTCATTCATGTATACATAAAAATAATAGAATATATGTGTAAATTAATTTGAGCGTATAACTTCATTCGATTGCTTGTAATCGCTTATGAATGTAGCATGTGAATTGTTATAAAATGTATTTAAAAAATTTTAAACTGTAGATTGCAAAAAATAATAGATAAATTAATTTATTTTTTGAGTTTGTAAAGTAAATAAAAGTATATAAAATTATATAATTGATTTTATGTTATTATTATCTCCATTAAAATGATGCAGTTAATTTGTCTAATCCGAGCAAACGTGTTGGCAGTGCCCAGAAGACGTATGCCATTAGTGCCCCTCCAGTAGCCGCACCATGTTCCTACGGTGTAGCGGAGAATATTCGCCATGCATCGATAATCATGACAAATGCAGTAAGCACTAAAAACGGCACTGGGGGTTGCTGTATAAAGTTCAAGTGTCGAAACACCAGCCCTTCTACTGCAATGAGACCCATAATAAACGGATTAGGTCCGTAGCATCTGCCCCTAACCTACAACTCATCACGGCCATAGTGTAACTGAAACTTTTGACGAGCAATGTGAATCGCACTCGCGCCTGCAGTACAGAGTAATGCGAAAAAGGTTAATCGAACATTGCCAAGAAAGCCTAGCATCGTTTCGCCAAATTGCCAAAGTAGCCAACAATCAATCAACAATTGCAACATGTTTTATTGATACAGTGTATTGGTGAAGATTGGGTAAATTTTCTTCCAATTCTCATGTGACAAGGTAAAGTGTTCTACCATAAAGTCACGCCAGTCATCGTTTGTGTAATTCATAATGATATAACTCAAAACGTTGGCTATAAATAACAACATAACGATATTGATGGTGTGAAATGGCGGACGAAAGGGTAAATACCCTGGACCAGCACCACGCCCAAATGGATCCTAGTTTTCATCTCCACCTTTGCCTTCACTACCGTCCTCATCATCGCCCTCTTTACGATACTGATCGAGCGAGTGTGTAAGTTACGGTGGCGGAGCACCTTCGTTGGATTGCTGAGACAGACATTATGATGTAGACTTCATCACATTACACAAACTAAAGTGAAACAATCGTTGAGTGTTGACACATGTGCTAAAGCCAATATTATTGGCACTAGTTGACGAGTGATGCAAACTTGACAACATAAAATTGTGTCCGTATGAACGTTTACTAATATATGGTAATATAGAACAACAAGTTTGCAAGTTACACGGTAGTGACACCTTACTATTACTGACACGTAAACGACAACCGTTGACAAGAGTATTACAGGCTTTTTTACAAACATTTCGTGATGAACACTGCAGAAAATTATTTTTGCACAAACTTGACATTACATTGAAGGCAAATGTATTTGATAACAATTCTTCCCTACGAACAAGTTGCGATGAACGGTGCAGCATTTTGCAAGTTGACATTTATAGTAATTTACGCAAGACGGAAATTAAAATAATAACTTCAAATTAAAAATAGAAAAAATTTAAATTATAATAACAAATTAAAAGACATGAATAAGTTATTCAACAAAAGCATTTATTTATTAATGTCGTTGACATCATTTATTTTACAACATTAATTATAATTAAGAAAAAAATTTTTTTTTTGTCATTTTCCGAGAAGTTAGAGCTGTATATTTATATAAACAAAAAGTAAGAAAATAAAAATAATCAAATTAAATAAAAAATAATTAAATTAGCTAAGAAATAGGAAGTCGTTTTATATTTAGCTGTCCAACAAGTAAACAATTATCTTATGATATAATTGAAATGAAAATCACGGAGAAGTAAATTAGAAATATTATAGTAAATAAGAAAAATCACGAATATAATAATCAATATAGTAGTTAGAAGGATGGAAACAGAAATAATTAACAGTAAAGTTACACTGTATTTAATAAAGTACCGTAATAATTTAAGAATAAACAAGTGAAAAAAATTGTATTTAAATTCTTTATTTACAATTTGTTACATTTATACCACCTTTCATCCTTATTTACTATTTCGTAATAAAAAATTAATAAATAAATCTTGAAAATAATATTTTTTTATAACAGGGTTTAAATTTGTACGATCGACAATTTATATTTAAATAAAAATGTGAAAGCAAATGAACAAATTAAAAATTTATAATATAAAAAGAGTATGTACAAGTAGAAATACAGTCTAACTCAAAAACACGCAAAATTTGAGCTTGACAACAGTATAAATAAAATTTGAGCAACATATGTAAAAATTCTCACAATAAATGCATCATATTAACAAATACAATATTTTATATATGTCTATTTATGTAAGAATTTAATTATTGATGATATTAGAAATAATAAAAATGAAATTATTTTTTCAAAACAAAATCACATTAAATCTAGGCAAAGTTCTTGTTCGCGTTACTATAAACATTATATAAAAATAAAAATTTGATAGAAAATGTCTGTAACATATTATAAAGTACAGTATATAAAAATCTTTCTCTTTCAAAAGATTACTATCACGTTTATTAGAATACAATAAGTAAAAGACTTAACAAAGCGAGCAAAATGTAAATAAAATTAACGCATGATGGAAACAGGGCCGAATCGCCACCATGATTTGAACCGCCGCTGGCATCATCGGCGAAACAAACTTCATAAAACGAGGGACACATCAATTTACCTGTGAAATACTTAGAGTATTGACCAGCATTAATGCTTTGACCTTCTTTACAGCTTATGCGCTTTGAACTGCCATCGAAGCTCACGGTATAGCTTTTGGCTTTGGCATCGCACTCGACTTTGACGCACATACCGTTGAACGGTGAATTTGAAACAGTATTTTTACTCGACAAATCCAGACACCTTGAATCAGGACCATAGTAGAAGCCATGTATGCCGTTTTGTGTAGTACAAGACCCATCTGCGTAGGGTACAATTGCCGGACAATAGTCCATCAGCTCCTCGTAACCACCTTCTTTTGGATTACTGAAATATTGAAAGTAGGTTGGAATGCCTGTAATGGAATTTGATATAGCACACTTGCCAAGACTCAAACGATCAGAAGTACATGTCAAAATAGTTTCACTGCTGTCACAGAACATATCAGGAAATTGACTTTTCTCGTTAATCAAACATTTTTTATTTATTAAATCACATCCTTTATGGTAGCCCCAAGGCATCATCTCTGCGTTTTCGTAAATACCTTTGTAAAAGCCAGTATCTTCCATCGAAGCAATCGTCAGATTGGTGTAAAAGCCAATGTTTTGTACGCCTGCCATCATCTCATTCATCGCGTTACGGCGTTTTCAGTGAGACTGAGCTGTTCCTTAGCCACCTTCGTCTTCCAACTCAACAAAGTCAAGTGAATCACAACCATAGTGTTGCCGTCCCATTTCCACAACTTTAGGTGATTTTAATGCATAGGTTATAGGTTTGCCACGTAACCCAGAAACCGTAGTTGTCATGCCAAACTTCTGAAAATATTATCACGAATAGCCAAGAGCGTGCAGAATTTCATGTGCCACAGTGTGCACAGCGATGCGGTCAGTAGAGATAGTACTTGGCGCAATTTCAGTCACACCAACTATTGGCTGATTACCTTTTGCTTATAAACACGCCACCGCCCAGGCGGCAGGACCAGAAACACTATTATTATCATCACTCATCGGTCCAGCTGCAACGTACAAAACATAATCCACGGTTTGCACTCCATCAGTGTAATGACTTTGTGGAACAGTGAAACTGCCACAAGAACTTCCAGTCATAGGTGGATGAGGTGGAATACCTTTTAATGGGTGAACCATTAAACGATCTGCATGCAATTGTACTGCTTGTGGGATCATCTTATTAATTAGTATATCAATCTTTTCTTGAGTTAAAATATCCTCATCCTTACAAGTAACATACTTTCCTTCAAAGTTTGGTCGTACTTGCCCAACTTCAGTACAATAACGCGATGGATCTTTCAAATCTTCATAGAAAACACCAATACGTATAGGCTTCCAAATACCATCGCCACTGGCTGTCAACAAAGCAAACGGATTGCCATCTTTTGTCTGATTGTATTACACCGTAACCTGCACATTTGCTGAGATACCTTCAGCGAACACTCGGCGTTGTAAATCATCGTGATTACAATGTGCGAAGTGCGACGTATGTACTTAGTTCAAAGACGATACAACATTCTTTCCACTGGCATCGTGCACCGAGTGAGCATAAGCCATACATGACCACGACACCACACACAAAACAAACATCACAAAATATTTCCCGTTCATCATTATCAAATTAAAGATCAGAAAATAACTGGAAGTAAAATATTAATTCGTTTTCTTAATTTAATACAAAGTAAAATCTTCGCTATTAGGAAGTGTATATGTTTTTGTGCTTTCTTTGAGAAATATTAAATGTTTAAAATAATATTATTGTATAGTTAATTTTCTTTGCAACGTGTTCACAAATTTATAGAAAACACAAGTAGATAGTACAAATGAGAAGATCATTATTAATCTGTTACCATTTTCATATCTAATTAAAGTGTCGTTTGCATCAGTAGTTATGAACAGTCAATGATAGAAACAAACAAACTATGACAGAATTTAAATATGTGCAATTCAGTAGCAGTTAACTAAAAGCATCAGAAGTGAAATAAAATGACTAGTCATAAAAAAAGTGCTAGAACAAATATGACATGTAATTAGCATAAAAACATAAAAAATTATCTTATCTTATTTTTCGTTATTATCTAACTAACTGTTGTCTAATTATGTAACTCTGTTGATGACTATCATTATAAATTGCCCCGTAAATAAATTATAACATTTGCAATTTGTTAACAGTATATAACTTTACAGTATAAGCCAACAGTGGCTATAGAGTGGTGTATTCTGTATAGCTTTACATGTAAATTCTACTTAGCTAACTCACAAATTAACAATCATGATAAGTACAGATAGCTTCTAAATAAAATACATCAAATTCGTCTTAAATATTCAATATGTTAGTAAATAATTGTGTAAAAAATATTTATTAATATTTTTTTCAATTACAGAATTTATCTGTTGGGCCTTTAACGTCCTACATAATTAATTATTTTTTAGAATGTAACCCTACTTTATTATATCTGCACATACACAAACTTGAACTTATAATTAAATTAATATAATTTCCGTGTGCAAAAATACTAATTGGGCTTATTTCTGTGTATGTTATGTTTTAATATTTTACTGATAATGCTAGGTTGCATTTTAGTCTATTGGCATTTCTTAATATTTGCAGTTTTTAATTTACATAATTAATTCCTACGAAGTTATTCGTTATTATGTAATTAGTAATTGACTACGTGCAATTGTTAACTAATTACAATTGTAACTGATGTTAATATTTACAATTTACCTGACTTATGTTCTTATCAGTAAGAAAACTTACTTCATACTAGTTTTATGCTGTAATCTCTATGGTATAACTATAGACATATAATGTTATATATTAATGTTTAATGAAACGCCTTCGTAATTTTCAGTTCGATCCTTGAGGTGGTCATAAATAAACTTTTATATGAAAATATATTATAAAAACTTAAAAGTGTTTTTCTTAACTTTATAAACCGATCAAAATGTTAATAAAAGAATTTTGTTATTATTTTTAAGGTTTAAAAATTGTTTACATAATAAAAAAGTGTGATATTATTACTAGCATTATACACATCAAGCTTGTGCATTACCACACAATACTGTGTGTGTACACCGGAAATAAATTTATTAACTTTTTTTCAGATCACTTAATATAACCTATTTTGTAAAGAAAGTAATACAAGTAAAATGCATATCATTCTTTTTGTTTGACTTGTATGATTGTTTGCAGTATTAATGTAAAAAAATATGTTGTAGTGATAGGAATAAATTTGTTGTTTGAGACCGAGAAATAAACGCTTATGACGTTACTAACTTGATTTTTGAGAAGTTACCTTGTTTACGATGTTCATCTGTGCACGCTTCTCACGCAACAATTGCTTCTACAGTTCATCACGCACCAACACATCACGCAACCTCATTCGTCGATATCGCATAAAATTAAATTTACTACGTAATGTTGGTGTAGCGCAACCTTTGACTCGGCCAAAGAAATTGTTCATTTGTCCTAGTAAATCAGTGAATGTTATATGTTCTGGAACTCCTATCAACGCTTTGACTTCATCTAGATCAAGCATGTCAATTTTTACAGTATGACGTGCCCGTCATAAGCGTTTGCGTACATCTGGTATATCAGGCATTATTACAGTTTGTCCTCGAAACTCCAATCGTAAATCACGTAACATTTTGTTGACTTATCATCCATGTTTGAATGGATAATCTTATAATGTGATGATAAAAATATTACCCACTCGGCGAAGTTTTAGTGGTGTCATCACGATTCAGCATTACGATCATAAGACTGTTTCCTCAAATCACAAATAAAAAATATCTTTTCTTTACTTCTATTGTAAAAAAAAGAAAATACAAAAATAAGTTATTCAACAAAAGCATTTATTTATTAATGTCGTTGACATCATTTATTTTACAACATTAATTATAATTAAGAAAAAAATTTTTTTTTTGTCATTTTCCGACAAGTTAGAGCTGTATATTTATATAAACAAAAAGTAAGAAAATAAAAATAATCAAATTAAATACTAAAGAATTAAAATAAACAAAGAAATAGGAAGTCGTTTTATATTTAGCTGTCCAACAAGTAAATAATTATCTTATGATATAATTGAAATCAAAATAACAGATTACTAAATTAAAAATATTATAGTAAATAAGAAAAATCACGAATATAATAATTAATATAGTAGTTAGAAGGATGGAAACAGAAATAATTAACAGTAAAGTTACACTGTATTTAATAAAGTACCGTAATAATTTAAGAATAAACAAGTGAAAAAAATTGTATTTAAATTCTTTATTTACAATTTGTTACATTTATACCACCTTTCATCCTTATTTACTATTTCGTAATAAAAAATTAATAAATAAATCTTGAAAATAATTTTTTTTTATAACAGGGTTTAAATTTGTACGATCGACAATTTATATTTAAATAAAAATGTGAAAGCAAATGAACAAATTAAAAATTTATAATATAAAAAGAGTATGTACAAGTAGAAATACAGTCTAACTCAAAAACACGCAAAATTTGAGCTTGACAACAGTATAAATAAAATTTGAGCAACATATGTAAAAATTCTCACAATAAATGCATCATATTAACAAATACAATACTTTATATATGTCTATTTATGTAAGAATTTAATTATTGATGATATTAGAAATAATAAAAATGAAATTATTTTTTCAAAACAAAATCACATTAAATCTAGGCAAAGTTCTTGTTCGCGTTACTATAAACATTAATAAAAAAAAGATAAAGAGAGAGCAATTGTTAAGTAAAGTTAAATTTATCTTTTATTAATATTCTCTTTGTTTTTATTAATTATTATTATCACGTTTATTAGAATACAATAAGTAAAAGACTTAACAAAGCGAGCAAAATGTAAATAAAATTAACGCATGATGGAAACAGGGCCGAATCGCCACCATGATTTGAACCGCCGCTGGCATCATCGGCGAAACAAACTTCATAAAACGAGGGACACATCAATTTACCTGTGAAATACTTAGAGTATTGACCAGCATTAATGCTTTGACCTTCTTTACAGCTTATGCGCTTTGAACTGCCATCGAAGCTCACGGTATAGCTTTTGGCTTTGGCATCGCACTCGACTTTGACGCACATACCGTTGAGCTGTAAACTCGAGCCAGTGTTTGTACTCGACAAATCCAGACACCTTGAATCAGGACCATAGTAGAAGCCATGTATGCCGTTTTGTGTAGTACAAGACCCATCTGGATAGGGTATAATTGCCGGACAATAGTCCATCAGCATAACGACACCACCTTTCTTAGGATTACTGAAATATTGAAAGTAGGTTGGAATGCCTGTAATGGAATTTGATATAGCACACTTGCCAAGACTCAAACGATCAGAAGTACAAAAGCCAGTATCTTCCATCGAAGCAATCGTCAGATTGGTGTAAAAGCCAATGTTTTGTACGCCTGCCATCATCTCATTCATCGCGTTACGGCGTTTTCAGTGAGACTGAGCTGTTCCTTAGCCACCTTCGTCTTCCAACTCAACAAAGTCAAGTGAATCACAACCATAGTGTTGCCGTCCCATTTCCACAACTTTAGGTGATTTTAATGCATAGGTTATAGGTTTGCCACGTAACCCAGAAACCGTAGTTGTCATGCCAAACTTCTGAAAATATTATCACGAATAGCCAAGAGCGTGCAGAATTTCATGTGCCACAGTGTGCACAGCGATGCGGTCGGTAGAGATAGTACTTGGCGCAATTTCAGTCACACCAACTATTGGCTGATTACCTTTTGCTTATAAACACGCCACCGCCCAGGCGGCTGTACCAGAATCAATATCATCATTACCCATCGGTCCAGCTGCAACGTACAAAACATAATCCACGGTTTGCACTCCATCAGTGTAATGACTTTGTGGAACAGTGAAACTGCCACAGATACTTCCAGTCATAGGTGGATGAGGTGGAATACCTTTTAATGGGTGAACCATTAAACGATCTGCATGTAATTGTACTGCTTGTGGGATCATCTTATTAATTAGTATATCAATCTTTTCTTGAGTTAAAATATCCTCATCCTTACAAGTAACATACTTTCCTTCAAAGTTTGGTCGTACTTGCCCAACTTCAGTACAATAACGCGATGGATCTTTCAAATCTTCATAGAAAACACCAATACGTATAGGCTTCCAAATACCATCGCCACTGGCTGTCAACAAAGCAAACGGATTGCCATCTTTTGTCTGATTGTATTACACCGTAACCTGCACATTTGCTGAGATACCTTCAGCGAACACTCGGCGTTGTAAATCATCGTGATTACAATGTGCGAAGTGCGACGTATTTACTTAGTTCAAAGACGATACAACATTCTTTCCACTGGCATCGTGCACCGAGTGAGCATAAGCCATACATGACCACGACACCACACACAAAACAAACATCACAAAATATTTCCCGTTCATCATTATCAAATTAAAGATCAGAAAATAACTGGAAGTAAAATATTAATTCGTTTTCTTAATTTAATACAAAGTAAAATCTTCGCTATTAGGAAGTGTATATGTTTTTGTGCTTTCTTTGAGAAATATTAAATGTTTAAAATAATATTATTGTATAGTTAATTTTCTTTGCAACGTGTTCACAAATTTATAGAAAACACAAGTAGATAGTACAAATGAGAAGATCATTATTAATCTGTTACCATTTTCATATCTAATTAAAGTGTCGTTTGCATCAGTAGTTATGAACAGTCAATGATAGAAACAAACAAACTATGACAGAATTTAAATATGTGCAATTCAGTAGCAGTTAACTAAAAGCATCAGAAGTGAAATAAAATGACTAGTCATAAAAAAAGTGCTAGAACAAATATGACATGTAATTAGCATAAAAACATAAAAAATTATCTTATCTTATTTTTCGTTATTATCTAACTAACTGTTGTCTAATTATGTAACTCTGTTGATGACTATCATTATAAATTGCCCCGTAAATAAATTATAACATTTGCAATTTGTTAACAGTATATAACTTTACAGTATAAGCCAACAGTGGCTATAGAGTGGTGTATTCTGTATAGCTTTACATGTAAATTCTACTTAGCTAACTCACAAAATGACAATCATGATAAGTACAGATAGCTTCTAAATAAAATACATCAAATTCGTCTTAAATATTCAATATGTTAGTAAATAATTGTGTAAAAAATATTTATTAATATTTTTTTCAATTACAGAATTTATCTGTTGGGCCTTTAACGTCCTACATAATTAATTATTTTTTAGAATGTAACCCTACTTTATTATATCTGCACATACACAAACTTGAACTTATAATTAAATTAATATAATTTCCGTGTGCAAAAATACTAATTAGGCTTATTTCTGTGTATGTTATGTTTTAATATTTTACTGATAATGCTAGGTTGCATTTTAGTCTATTGGCATTTCTTAATATTTGCAGTTTTTAATTTACATAATTAATTCCTACGAAGTTATTCGTTATTATGTAATTAGTAATTGACTACGTGCAATTGTTAACTAATTACAATTGTAACTGATGTTAATATTTACAATTTACCTGACTTATGTTCTTATCAGTAAGAAAACTTACTTCATACTAGTTTTATGCTGTAATCTCTATGGTATAACTATAAACATATAATGTTATATATTAATGTTTAATGAAACGCCTTCGTAATTTTCAGTTCGATCCTTGAGGTGGTCATAAATAAACTTTTATATGAAAATATATTATAAAAACTTAAAAGTGTTTTTCTTAACTTTATAAACCGATCAAAATGTTAATAAAAGAATTTTGTTATTATTTTTAAGGTTTAAAAATTGTCTACATAATAAAAAAGTGTGATATTATTACTAGCATTATACACATCAAGCTTGTGCATTACCACACAATACTGTGTGTGTACACCGGAAATAAATTTATTAACTTTTTTTCAGATCACTTAATATAACCTATTTTGTAAAGAAAGGAATACAAGTAAAATGCATATCATTCTTTTTGTTTGACTTGTATGATTGTTTGCAGTATTAATGTAAAAAAATATGTTGTAGTGATAGGAATAAATTTGTTGTTTGAGACCGAGAAATAAAAAGATTACTAACTTGATTTTTGAGAAGTTACCTTGTTTACGATGTTCATCTGTGCACGCTTCTCACGCAACAATTGCTTCTACAGTTCATCACGCACCAACACATCACGCAACCTCATTCGTCGATATCGCATAAAATTAAATTTACTACGTAATGTTGGTGTAGCGCAACCTTTGACTCGGCCAAAGAAATTGTTCATTTGTCCTAGTAAATCAGTGAATGTTATATGTTCTGGAACTCCTATCAACGCTTTGACTTCATCTAGATCAAGCATGTCAATTTTTACAGTATGACGTGCCCGTCATAAGCGTTTGCGTACATCTGGTATATCAGGCATTATTACAGTTTGTCCTCGAAACTCCAATCGTAAATCACGTAACATTTTGTTGACTTATCATCCATGTTTGAATGGATAATCTTA
Organism: Blastocrithidia nonstop; assembly: GCA_028554745.1. Taxonomy (NCBI): domain Eukaryota; phylum Euglenozoa; class Kinetoplastea; order Trypanosomatida; family Trypanosomatidae; genus Blastocrithidia; species Blastocrithidia nonstop. The sequence goes on from JAQOTN010000010.1 coordinate 138,665, forward strand.
TAATGTGATGATAAAAATATTACCCACTCGGCGAAGTGTTGGTGATTTTAATGTTCCCGTAGATAAGTTCGATGTCGCGGGTAGTATATCAGCGCACGGCAAATCAACTTATTTGTTGGCATTTTGATTTTTTTAATATTTAGCATTAGCATGTTTTAAGTTTGATTATATTTCTTTTTCGTTATATTGATTGTTTTGAAACGTTTGTGTCTGGTAACAAACTTTGTTTATAATTATATTTTTTTGTTATAAACCCGATATAAAAGCCTGCTTAAAATGCATAGACTTTATTAGATACCGTCGTCACATTTCTGCTTTATTTGCCTAATTTATTGAAATATATTTATACTTTTTAACTAATGAAAAAACTTTTTAATTATAAAGGAAATTTTTTCGTAAATAATATTATATACAATTGCCAGAATAATCTAACAATATTTGCATTTAGATAAAGTAAACAATTAATTAATTTATGCAAAACATAATGTAAACGTCATATATTACAATAAGTTTATTTATGTCACAATATATATAAGTTCGAAATTTCGGTAAAGTAGATTGCAGGTCTTGCAATGTTTTACATATTTCAAACGTAATTAAGTGATTTACTAAAACAGAAATACGCTGTTATAATTCGGTAACTCTGCAATTGAGTAAATTGTATTTTTTTTAAGATACTTCACATATTGTATAATGTTTACACTGTATTTAATAAGTATATAAAATTTAATTTTTGACAAAAGTATGTATCGTGTATATGCAAAGTACTTGAACTCAGCATTTTAATTTTGTATTCACTACTCACCGAAATATACGCTCAATATTTTATATATTATAATAATCGTTAAATTATAATGTACAAGTTAGTTATTGAGGTTAAATATTGGTGTATACAAAAAAGTTAAACAATATATATATTTCATTGTTAAACACAAAAGCAATCAAAAACAGAAGAAGTTACATTTCAGTATAGAGTTTTGAGTAAATTTGGCGTAGTAACAACACGTTTAGAAGCTATTGATTCGGTTTAATTTTACAGTTTAGAAATTTATTTGATATAAAAATTTTTATTTGTTTGTTAAAATTTGTTAATTGTTGAATACTCATGGTGTATATTATTATATTTTTTATTTATTATTGATAAATTCACTTTTTACAAAATTTCACGGTCTTTTTCTTGTGTTCTGTCTTAATTGACCTGTAACCATTTGTTGTGTATGTCGTTGTAGCAGAAAGTGTTTTTGCTTTTACAGTGTTTATTATATTGCAGTAGCGCTATAATGACTATCAGAGTTACTATTGATATTATTATAATCTGTTGATTAGCTATTAAGCTAATGATAGGCATTGCTGGCATAATGTGTACAATTATTATTCTTTGTATGTTCTATTGTTGGTTCAAGGTGCTGTAGCATTAGTCTTGCATTAATTGCTTACATTTTTTGTGCTTCGTTTGTTTGTTATGTAAAAATACATTATTTATTTTATAATGAAACTTATTCTAAAGGTAGAAACTCTTGACGAGATTATCTGTTAGTTTGCGAAATATTTTTTCGCGTGCAATTCGAAGCCTTTACCTACCTTTACTAGATAGTGCTGTTCTACACAATAACGTTATTATTTAATTTACAACACGATGTCAGTCCTGAATGCATGACTTAAGATGATTTTTATTACTAAACATTCCACGTGGGTAATTGCGTATTGCACTTTTCAATCGTTTATCTTCTTTGAATGTTAGTTTTTCCACAATTAATACTATTCATAGTATTATGATGATTAGCTACTTGCTAATTAACTTTCATTTAGTAATTCCTTCCATTCAAACTATGTGATGCTTCCATCTATAATTTATTTTGGTGCGATGCACCATGTTCATTGTGCTTTTATCGCGTTTGTAATTGTAATTGCTGTTGATGCGGTTATTTTTTTTTCTCCGTAGCAAGTAATAAAGATTGTCTGTCCCGTTCATCATCGTGTATGACACTTTATATGTCAAGTGGTACATTCAACGGCACGTAACGCGTGTTGTTCTGTGCGGTGGTGACGGTGGTGGTGGCAATCTTGATTTGTAGAGGCTACGTCAATGCGTGTTATCACTATTCGGACACATTAACATTATCTGTATTTTGGTTAAATTTTTTATTTTGCACACTCGCACCTATTAACTCTGTCACCTTAGCCGCTTACGTGCCTTGCACACTTTATAGATGTGTAGTAGACACACTTAAAGTAGGTTTTGAATTGTGTTAACGCTGTACATGAGGTGATAATCAAAGTTTTCCAGTGGGTTAAAATTTATTACTGTTACTTATATTTGATAATTTTGATGGATGACCATTTTAATTAATATGTACATTTATATTTCAAGCTTTACTATTTATATCGTTGTTATTAATTTTATTGATGTTATTAATATTATTATTATTATTATTATTTGCATTTTAATGCGGTAATATTGATGTGGAAAACATTGGTGCTGGTTGTACTGCAAAAGGAGGAGGAGGAGAAGGACGAGTAGGAAATGGTGACAACTTTTATCTACTCGACATCAATGACGAGGATGTTGATAGTGGTTGAGATAACTAACGCCGTTAATGCAACGTGCAGGAATGTAAATTAACTTATTATCTTACTTTGCTTTGTTATAAAGACGAATGTGATAGAGAGTTTGTGTGCATTGTAACATTTTTATCGGTGTAACTGGCTGACAGATGTGTAGTAGTTCGTTTTTGTTGTTGACACTATTATTGCTCCGACTATTACACATCAATGTAATCGTGAATATCTCGTCGCGTTAGAGGCTGCTTCGTAATGAGTTGTTACATGTACGGAAACATATCTGTTTGCACTTTACGTGAAACAGTAATTTTTGTTTTACTCTATTTTATCTTCAATGTCAGTGTTTATTGATTGTTGCTGTTATTTAATGAAGGTGCATTATTTGTGATTTTGCAATTTTCCATAAAAATTTGTGTATCAGCTTACTTCCCTACCTGTCTCTTGCCATCTTTTATGCGTTAGTTGTGATTACCGTGCAATACGTCATTTTATCTTGCTTATTATTGTTACTGCTAAGATAAATTTATTGCGGGCAATACGTCTACTCGACTCGGTGAAACTTACAGACCAGTCTTGTGATAACGAAAAGGTGCACTTGTGTATTACGAGAATATTTATGGCTCTTCTTTATTACCTTCATTGATGCTAATTAACTTGATAAGATGAGGATGCTTTGCTTCAACTTCCTCCTATTTGTGCATTTGCTGTTGTTAATATTATTACTTATGAATAAATAATGTTTTCTGCGTGACATGTGGAATATGGGCAGATGGTGCGCTTTACATACTTTACCTTTGCATGTGTTTGCATTGACCGGTAGAGCTTGTGTAAATTGCTTTTGTTGACTTTGATTTGCTGCTTTACGCAGCAGTATTACTTTTTTACATAACAAATTAATTCTGCGTCTGCACTGATTTGCTTTACCTTGTCGTGTTACTCGTCTTGTTGCAAACACCGCTGAAACGAACACTCTTGCATTGTTTTGTGATCTTGTTCTCATCAATTTAGCGTGCTTTATGTTATTGCAATAATGCATTGTTATTTAATTAAGATGTTACTGTTAACGTTGCCATTGACTTTTCTTAAGGTTTGACCTGTTTACTTGCTGCTGTGGTCGCTCCTTAGTTAGATCGCACAGCAGATGTTGAATTTTGAGCAAGTTACCCTGCCTTTCCTTTATCTGACACATCAGGTAAGTTGTCCTACGATCTTTCTCGTCTGTTGTGTGCATGTCTGTCGTTTGCATTTTAGTCTATGATAGAAGTTTGCGTGGCTATAGTAGTAAACTTTGTTTAACTTTGTGTTTTACAGTTTTGTTGTTCTTGTAGTTGTTATTGTTATTATTTTCTTATTGAATTGCTGTCCCTTTTTGCTACAATAGAGGGTAACAATGAAGTATATGACAGTTATGAAGGTAACAATGATAACGATGTAGATGCCGATGCCGACGTTAATGAAAGTGAAGAAAGTATTGGCATACTGACAGCTTATCGGTGTAAATAAATATTTTGTGGTTGCGGATGCTCTTGTAATTATTGTGAATGTGTTTTACGCTTACATTACATTGATGATTATGGAGTTGGTGCCGATGCGGCGGCTACATGAGGTATCTGTACATTACTTGTACGAATGTGAAATGTAGGCAGAATGGTTGAGTTACTCCCTCGCAGCTGATTTTGACGGGCTACTTATTTAGAGTGTGACGCAACTTTACAAGGAGATTATTTACTCACCCCATTATTATAACAATTATGATAATTCTGGTGTCTCTCCTCTTCACGCAACCGTTACATACTTGATCGCATTTGTGTCATAGAGAAGAACGGCATAGATGCTGGTGCTCTATCAAATATAACAGTGTTATGCTTTTTGTTATGTGTTTTACTATTTTATTTACTCTTGACATTTAAATCGTTACTATGTACAGTTGATGTGATGTTGATTTGTTTATTATGTTACTTTGTTACATGCTTGTTTTGTAGATGGCGTGTAGATTTTGCATCTTTTACATTGTACAGTAATGATGCTAGCCTAGTATTTACTATTTTAGCTCTTTACGATTATGGCATACACATTTAATTTGTAATGTGCCTTTTCTGTTATTTTTTGTTTAGTGCTACCGTGTAAGCTATTTTTCTCTTATAACGTTAATTGTTGAAATTACTGTTTATATTATTATTAGGAACTCTTGTGCTGTACCCCACAGATGAATGAGCGTCATTAGTCATCACGAATGGCATAGTAGCGCTATGAGGTGAGTGTGGAGAGGTGTTAGAACTAGATGAGTTTGCATTATTATTATTCTCGTTTAGTTATTTTGATGTGTTCGCTACGTAAACAATACGCATCGAACTTTCTTACATTTCTTACTAGCCATTTACATTCCTCTAAAATTTATTCTACATGTTTCTATATCGTTAGATTAAACAATAGCTATACGTACACTACACAGAGGTAAGTAATGACAATTTTTTTGTTGCAAACTATAAGATTGCAACAATTAAAAAAAATCAATATAGCCAAAAAAAACAACCCCAAACAAAACTGAGAAATAAAATCAAACAAAAGTATGGATATAAAAAACTATGTATGCTACTAAGTATAGGTAGATTATTTGCTATAAAATATAAATATGCACTCAAAGAAAAAGAGATTGTCTGATTAAGCGACGCAATACTATAAGAAAATTCTACTGGCTAAAGTTAATACTAGAAAAAGAAAGGATGGTGACTATGAGTGTGTGTGTGTGTGTCTTAGTACGTTCTTAACAAGGAAAAAAAAATAGAAGGGAGTAGTAGAATAAACTGTTTAGGAAGGGAGGTGTGATAAGCTTAATGCGAAGATTGCTTGTTGATATAATGATTATGTTCAATTAATTATTTTTTGTTAATCTTCTAAAAATGATCTGTTTAAAGCAAGCAAAACTAAGGAAAAAAAAGAATGTCGTGTTCGTTTAGCGTTAGTAGTAATCACTATAAGTAACGCTTTTGTAGTGATCTGCCGAAAGAAAAGAAAAAAAGAATAAGAAGAGAAGAAACTAGTCAGCAAATAAACTTTATTAAATAGTTTTATGAAACAAGTTAAATATTGAATATAAATGTAATAAAAACAAGAAATTATAGTATATATTATAAAATAAGTCAAAAGCAGTTTTCATATGAAAGAATAACATATTTACTGTTTTATTCTTTTTTTTAAATAGTTACAGTATCATCTTGTAAGTATATAAAATAAGTATAACATTTTTTGTAAAGAATGTTGTATTCCACAACGGGTAAGCACATTAAGTAAAATACATATAATATATTTCTTAATAATCAAATGGCGACAATTGTCACGAAAGGAAAACTTTTTACAGTTCAAAATATTATTTGATCATTTATTTATTGACTAGAATGTGTGCGTATGTTGTAACATAATAACAGTTGCAAATAAAATCAATAACGTAAATTTAGAAAACAACAACAACAAGAATGTCGATAGAATGATATTGCATACAACAATTCTTATCATTGTTGCTGCGACGAATACTGTTTGTTAATCAAAATTAATTAGGTGAATATTCATGAATAAAATTATTGAGTTTATTGATACTCTTATAGTATACGCTAAGAGACTATCTCGCTGTTTTTTCTATCATTGTGTTCGTCATCACTTGAGTCATCGTCACTTGCTACTATTCGCTCCGTAATTGTGCGCGTAATAGTGGTTGTGGTGATGGTAAGTACATCACCAAATTACGTTTCACGTAGGTGTGATGTGGTGTGTGTGTCATGAATAGTGTGAACGTTACTCTCGTTGCTGGAAGACAATGAATGATGAACATTGCTACTTTCACGGTCTATCGTGCTGCTATTAAGCTTATCATGAAGTTGTCAACGGTGATGTTTGCCATCAACAACTACAGAGTCATGCGTTTCAACATTTACATCACAAGACATGACTGTTTAGCTTACTACAACTATTCACACAAAAACAACACAGAAAATTTAATATATATATTTTATGTAGTTGACCTCAGACTTTATTGTGTATAAACGAAATAAAATTAAGCAACAGTGATCAAATGTATAAAAAAAAATTGTAAACATTTTAATAATGTACGTATTTGATAATCAATTTTTTAATATAAACATTAATACTTTATTTTTTTGCTCTACTTTGAACGTTTATATTTTGTTATGGTATCGTTTTGCTAATATATACAGTGTTTTGTGTGCACAAATATGCACGTAAAAAATATAATCGATCTACATACCAATTGACAAGAGAAAACACACACATATACAAAAAGACAAACAGTGACAGTAGCAAAAAGTATTTTATCTTTTTTGAACTACTGTTATTCAATGATCGTACAGTACATTAATGAACACACTTCATAAAATTATACAAAATCAAAAGAGAGTATGAAAAACTAAAAAAAATAGACAATTCAAGTGGGCAACTTGTATGTTTACAGTGTTAACGTGTAATTTTGCAAATTGCTACTGTTCACCAAAAACAAGCCAATCGAGATGTGCTAAAAGTATTTTTGTGTATAATTTGCGTAAACACACAACAAGCGTGACATAGAAAAAGTACTTACACTCTAAATGACAACATACATGTTACAAAAATTTTTGAAGAGAAATAATAACATTGTAGTGTTATAATATAAGCAACACAACTTTATTAAATAATAAATAACTACAATGGGTCGACAATATATTTGTAAATTTGTAGGAGAAACGTGTATATGTGCGCTTCGTGCAAATTAATATGAATAATGTAATGCAAATTAAAAAAAAATAATAAAGTCCACAAGTAATACATCCACTTATACTTTCGTTTTTCTTTGATATATGCAAAGCTATCGACCATCAATGTCTTCATAAAAACTCAGTCATGTAGTGTAATATAGTTGTGCATAATATATTTAATTTTTTTAATCTTCAGCCAAAGATAAATGACATATACTTGAGTGTTTGTGATATAATAATATTTTTAATCAAGCTGAAAAGAATATATAAACTGAAAGATGAAAAGCAAAGCAATCAAGGAAATTGTGCTGTCAACTTATAAAAGTATAGGTTTTACAAGTATACACTAAACAGAAATGAAAATACAGATATATATATATAAATGTTATTAGTAGAACGAAACAGAAAAAGAGAGAAACAAGCAAAAAAACACAAACAAAAACACGCGTACACACAAAATTAAATACTATGATACAGAGAAAAAAATTGTTAAGATACTATGTAGTAAATCTCTCGTTTTCTCTGTATTAATTAATATAAACGATTTTAAATAGTTTCAGTTTCGTTACTCCAACAAAAAAATAATAATGATATAATTAGCATTGAACTTTGGTATAAATTTTTGCTTATTATACATTATCCTCGTCATCTACTTCTACAACTTCTTCATCTTCATCTTCCTCTTCCTCATTTTCCTCTTCTTCCTCCTCCTCATCATCGTCATCACTTGATAGCACTTTCTACGTCACCGTTTGCGTTACGGTGGTTGTGCAAATTGTTAGCACAGGTCCTTGAGTAGTCTGATGCAGCAACGTATCGGTTGAGGTATCTTGTGTGGTGCCAATGACTTTGGCATTAGGCACCATTGTCGTCACGGCATTTACCTACCCACTCTTCTCCATGGGCAAATACGTTGTTACTGGTGGAACAAAAACACGATTATTAACATCACTGCCTTCGTCGTAGTGTACACCGTGTGCATTGACACTTTCTTGAACATGTTCTGCATCTTCTGCGTTTTTCACATTATTTGTATTATCACTTACCGTTTATTTAGATTTTGATCATGCCAGTGACTACATGGGCTACTGTTATTGCTACTAATATTTTTACTACTGCTACTGCAATAACACTTACTCATGCTGACTAAACACGGATGATGTCTATGATGTTACGTGAGAGTTTGATAGCTAAGACGCAGAGAGTTATAACACACGATTTGTTTTCATTTTGTTATCACTACTCTTATTATTACTATTGTTGTTGTTATTGTTGTGTTTAGTTTGTTAACCATTAATAACACTATTGATCGGTACACCATCCATGTACGTACCGAGAAAGTCAGGAGCCTGATTGTGAATTATTCCTGGACTACCTGAATTGTTGTTATTTATTATAGTTGCTTGCTCAACACCTTTGCTAGATAAGACAAATGGGGTAGACACGACAGATGGTACAATAGAGCTAATCATGGTCATTGTTGCATTTTTAAGACTACCATACCCATTTGGTACATTACTTGTGCCATTTACACTGTTAATGACACGATTTGTATGCATAATATTGTACTTTCGGGCAATATGTACATGACGGCGAATAGGATGGTGCACCATGTCTTCATAGGCACACATCTGACGATACATTTTTCATGTGGCTTGTATTTTACTCGCCATGAGCGCTCTACGCTGCAGCTCTAACTACTTTGTCAGACGTGATGTTCGCAAGTTCAGCTGTACAATTCACGGGTGATCGTAATCGTACACACTACACAGAATACCCACACACCGTCGTACCAGCAACAGTGCTCGACTAAACAAGGACAAATCTTCGTAAATCTGGGCTAATTCAATTAATGGTGGGATGAGTAGCTAGGAGTGTGAGTTGTGGCCAATCTAGACCACCTCCAGACAACGCAGCAGTAACAACTCACACGGTGAGGCAACGAGTTATCGAGTCATTTTACTATGCAGTACAAATTCATTTTCACGGTTGGCCAGCAGTGCAGACGCCGGTAATGTTCGTGGTACGTGTAACTTGACCCGGGTGTACATCGGACCGACTCGTCGTCGAGGTGGACGTGGGGCGACCGCCTTTAGCAGTGCCTCGTTTACACTAAACACACTTCCAGAGGCAGAACTCAAGCTACTCTACAGTGAGGCAATGGATGAAATGGACGTCATGGAGCTATTAGACAAAGACGTCTCTTTATCTTCATCATCATCATCAACACCATTATTGTTAACACTAGTGGACTATTTTTGGGATTTGGAGTGGTGTATTTTCTGTTTGTCAACATACGGCCGATGCTGATTCGCAAAGGTGAAGCCTTTGGTATCGCGTTCGTGTTCGTATCAGATACGAGCTAACCCGATCATCGCCACCACATATCGCTTGAGTACCATGTACATATCCTTTTCTTGCCGAGCCACACGCTGCTAGGCGATTCGAATAGCATGACTGTAACACTACTTGGCATCATCGAGCTTAGATTGGGAATGGAAATACACACCTTACTTGGTGTAAACCATCATCGCCAACGTCTCATACTGATCTGCACGTACACGATGCAGTAGTTGCTCACACGTGTGCAGGTGATTTCATTTTTACATGATACTATTCTTACAACTACCATTATTATTGTTTTCACTACTCTTGTTCTTTTTTATATTATTATTATTATTATTATTGTTACTATTACTATTACCACTATTACACCTATCGGCATCATGAAGATGCTGCAATATCTACAAAGTCACACTGTCCGCGTTTCGAGTTAGTGCACTTCAGTCCTACTATGCCCCACTCTCCGCCACACGTTGTTTGCGCAGATTTATCTTTTGTAACGCCTACAGGGCTGCAGAACCACAAAGCTGGCCACCCAATACTCGTTCTACTTCCTCCTCTGCCGTGGTAAGTGTGTACTTGCTGTGAGGTTCTGGCACAAGGCTATGGTGCAATTTACTCTACCGACTTCGTGTCGCATATTTTTGATTGATCGGCGTACGTGAGATACTACGGTTGTGAAGTAAGATTAACTGACGCCGTGATGACGAGCGATCTGCTGAGTTTGCAGAAATTGTAGAATGGTTAACAATGATGCTATTATTATTACTACTGCTATTATTATTTACATGAACGTTACTATGATGATTAACACTATTTGCATAATTACTGTTACTGTTGGTGGACAAGTTAATAACATCATTCGCCGAATTTGCCCGTTGTTCACTGCTAAGTGGCGTTAGTGTCATTTTGTTTTTGTGTTTGTCTTGTTTACTTTTTGACATAAAATCTTTATCTTATGCAGAACGCGTTAAACTATTAATACCTGTGCCATTTTTATTGTTACCGTTGTTGGACAGCAAGTGTACATTCCGCTTTATTTTTAATTGTTACTATTACTGTTTATGCATCAACACCGTCTTTGTTGTCGTTCCATTACGGCGAGTTGCACTTGACCCACCAGCACCCATCTTATGGTTTTTTTAATTTTTTTAACTATTTTGTTTTAAAAGAACTATTTGCTATAAATTTTTTAATGTACACGTGTGTACTTTACTATGCACTTGAACTGAATTACTTAATTCCTTAAAATTTATACAATGAAAAAATAAAACATGGAAAAAAAACCAACTAACAATTACTTGTAAAGTGTAGTAGATCATTTTTTACTTCAATTTTACATTCTGCGTTTGCTTTCTTGAGATGATAACAACAAGTGAAAAGTGTTTAGAGATCTGCAAAGTATATCAAAAGCATTAGAACAAAACCAACGTAAAGCAATAGATACTCTATCTACAACAATGACATTGAAAAAGATATAATTTTGCCTCCTCTTGCAACTACAAATTTTACATACTCACACCTACACACATCCAAATATGTTTCAGTATAACAAAACATATACAAATTTATAAATACAATACATTAGAAAAAAATCAGACTGATCGCAAAGGCAATAGCAAAAAATAAATTAATAGAATAGTGTTCAACTAAGTAAGCAGCACAATTTAATCGATAATTATATCACAATAAAACAAAACAAACCAATACAAAATAATAATAAGTTTATTATAATAAATTGTATGTCTCAAAAAAAAAATGTACGATACGATGATGCTACATTACTGTAGAAAAGAGAGAGAGCTATCTGACAACGTTTTTACATTCTTCCGTTGATGCTGCTATCGTAATCATAAAGTATATTACAAAGCATAACTCTTGAAAACTAATAGCAATCAATTCTAATTTATTTAGATAATATTACAATATACAAAAAAAAAGATCTAGTAATCAATTTTTTTTTTGCAACATACACACATATTGAAAAAAAAAGTAAGAATTATCAACACTCCATTTACATACAATACAAGCATACAAAATCGCACAGTTACCTTCCACTACTTGTTTTTTATGTAAGTAAAAATATACTTTATTTAAATATATATATGCTTTATATAACGCGATATACAATAAACTTCAGGAGTAGTTTATAAGTAAATGTCGCTTATGAAACAAAACAACAACGCATCAACTCGTACACCAACTATTAAAGCAGTAAAATTATTGACCTTATATTTTACCGATATATTAAATCAATCAAACATAATAATGTCTATGTGAATTGCCAGAAAACTTTTGTGCACCAATGAAAACGTAAACAAATGATAATGTTCTTAATATTTGTATTTTTAAAAATCTCAGATTGTTCTTACAAGAAATCAACATCATAGTAACGCTTAAAACAAAATACGATGCACTTCCATCTTCACTATTTATATATTAAAAAAATATATAACACAATTTATTTTCTTATATGAGTATGCGTGAGATGATTTTAATAAAACAACACAAGTGTACATAAAGAGGCCAAATCTTGTACGTTGACGACAAGCTAATCACACAAGTAATTATGTGCATCTGGCGCAGTATGTGTGTTAACATAATACTGCTTTTGCGACAACGGACCAAACAACTCTTCATCGGTGCACTGCTGCAGTATAGTAAGTGACATTTATTTATTGTGTTCACTTACCTTATCGTGAAAGCTAGCAGAATCACTGTTATCATTATCGTTGTTATTCTTATTTGTCTGACTGCCGCTTTCTTCGTTCTCAATATTACGCTGCTACGTGTACAGCAACAGTAAATGATGTAAATACTATGCTACCTCATGTGATGATTTGTGCGTGCAGAAATTCACAAGTGTATTGAACACAATCCGAAGTGGCACAAATAGTGATGGTGATGCGCTTCCACCTACTTTCGTGACTTTTCTATCATCATTAGCATCATTATCTACATTATTATTAAAGCTATTTGTACTCGAACTTATATTTACTGGAGTGCTGCCGTTATTTCTTGCGCTTGTTGTCTTTAGTGATGACATGATTTGCATAGCATGTGTAAATGGTAAAGTTGTTTCATGTATACTAGTTGGTGAATTGACAATACTAATGTCATGATACATGTCTATTGTAGAGTTTGACTTTTTTGATTACTACCGTGAAGTTTCAGCTGATTGAGGTGCACATTTATCATACTTGTCATTTTTATGATTACTGCTTATATTATTATCATAACTCAACTTTTACGAAAATTACGGTGAAACAGGTGAATTAGGTTACACCGATGTTGTTACGATTGACAGCGTAGGCGTACTAGACGAGTTAATTGAGTATGTAGACAGCGATGGTACACTAATGCTACCTTGGCGTTTCACTTAATCATGAACACCTACTTATTAATATTATAGTAACTGTTGCTAGTATGTTATAGTTTTATTTTGTCTATCACCATAACTGTCTTATAATTTACAAACCTCGTCACACATTATATATTTTTGCCTTTACGGGTGATGTGGTGTTGGTGTATCTAATCGATATAACTGAGAGCGGATACCTTCACGTGATTCTTATGATGAATTGATCTACATAGATGAAGTAGACACATGAGACGGTGATGACAATGATAATGTTAATGGTGATTATAAAGATGATTGTGGTACATTTGATGTGTTAGACACACATTACAATTATGCAAACGTGTTTGGTGTATTTTTTCCACAAGTTAGCCTTGCCGCATCACTCCGTGTCGACACGTGAGTGTAGTGTGTTTTAATATTGTGTGATGAAGACAGACCAGTAGACAGCGGCGAAGATGACGGCTATGATGAGGCAATGGAGGACGAGGAGGACAGTGTCATTGTTGCCGATGCAGGCAAGAAGAGTTAGCATTTACCATCATTACAAATATTACTTTTCCTTCTTTTCTTCATTAATCTTCTTTTTATTTTTTTGCTTCTGTTTCTGTTTCGTTACTGATGTAGTAAGAGGAGCATCAATGGTGAGGAACTTATTAGAGGCGACGACAACTTTGCCAGTAGGGAAGGTGAAGAACAGGAGGACGAAAACGAAGAAAATGATAAAGAAGATGCATTAGTTGTAGTTGTAGTTGTAGTTGTAGTAACGGCATTATTTATATTAATAGGCGTTGATGGAGAAATGGAACGACGTAGCCATAGCGGTTTGCGTTTGTGTGGTGTGGTGTGCATGGGCGAAGTATCCTGTCTAGAGACATTGCTTTAGGCAGAGGAGCAAAATCTAGTGGTCTACGCAAATGTACTTAGCTACTTGATTATATTATAGCTGTCAAGAGTCTGCACAGGAACAAGAAACGTTTGTTCGTTACTGTCATTATTAACAATACTACCTTAACTGCTTGCATTGTACGTGATAGCAGCAGCAGCAGCAGGAGCAGCAGCAATATTACATTTTGCACCCTGCGTTAGCGGGATGTTAACAATAGTATTTTGTAGTTATAATGTGTATTAAATGAGATGCGTGTAGTATTGCAAACGAACGGCTTACACAAAGTTGCTTTGGCTTCCATAAAGTTTGCTTTTCCTCGTAACGTTTTACTATTTTGTAGAGGAAAAGGGCTACGGCTTTGCGTACATAAATAGTGCATCGACGTCTACAGGTAGTGATAGCAATTAATGCAAAAAATGTAGTTTTTGCCTTCACATTTATTTGTCATGACAAAAATCTTCTGCACTCACAAATTTATCATAATCACTTACAAACTCATCAATGAGTGTAATAAACTATTTTTATGCATATAACAATTTACCAAGAAAGCACGCTATATTTTGTAAATTACTTGTCATCTGCATATTATCCTTCTATTCTTTACTAGTATTACCCTACGTTTAAGTATTTTGATTGTTTTACATTATACTTCTGTTTGCACTTTGTTCATTTACACTATAAGGCTTAAATTGTAATTTTTATTGCGCAATCATATCTTATAGTAAAGCTTGCATAAGCTGTGCCAGCTGTGTTTATGTTTTATGCACAAAAAATGCATTGATACGTTTGACTACATGTCACAACATTGTAAAAGATGATTATTTTGGATTATTTATCTAGTTATGATATTAGCATGTAGAATGGTTGTTACCGCATGTACTGTTAGATTAACTGCTAATTTATGTTAAGCTTGAGAAAAAATTATTATATCATGACGATAAGTCTACGTCACCACTGGCGTCTTTTTGTTCAGGTTTATTATTAATACTATTACCAATATTTACAAATATATCATGCTACACTTATTAAAACAAGTTCAACAAACGCACTGCAGCATCTTTACTTAATAAAAGGTTTGCTGCACTACTGTTAATTTGTTTGCACAGCGCCAACATTCTTTGATTTTGGCAATCGTTGTGCTTCACTTATCAAAAAGCATAGTGTAACTTGGCTAACATAAGCATGCAGTCGACAAATGATGCCTAAGGTAATTGTTGTATTAACATGGAGTACAAACCAGTAGCAACACCGCCTCTTTTATCTACTGCTGTACACTAATCATTACGATCTATACATTGTGCTTTATACACAAAACTGTAGGTGAGGCGAGTGTGAAGATGTGCGGCTTGTGCCGAGGTGTGCATGTACGACGATAATGACAACACTTGCTATTCGTATTTTTTATTAATATTGTGTAGTGACTGTTGTAACTAGTACATGTGCTCATTTTAGCAATGTTATTATGTACTTACACTACTATCTGAGTTTGCTGTACTGAAAACATTGTCAGGAATGGACGAAAACTGAGACGCATTCATGAAAAGACGATAAACGTATTACTTTTGTACAGGTATTGTCTCTGTTTGTGTAGTGGCAATACACGTGTTATTATTTACACGGTTTAAGCGTTCTTGATCAGACTCTTCTTTTCGAAATTGATAAAGTGGTAAACATGGTCGAAGAAAGTAGGTGACGTGATCGATAAAATTGCAGCGAGGCGGTGAGTGTGATCATGTTGATTACGGCAAACATTCCAAATTATTTACATCTGTAAATGATTGCACTAACCCTACATACGCCGACACATTTAACTTTTGCTCTTTGTA
Source organism: Blastocrithidia nonstop (assembly GCA_028554745.1). Classification (NCBI taxonomy): domain Eukaryota; phylum Euglenozoa; class Kinetoplastea; order Trypanosomatida; family Trypanosomatidae; genus Blastocrithidia; species Blastocrithidia nonstop. The sequence goes on from JAQOTN010000010.1 coordinate 154,385, forward strand.
TATCTTGTACTCTCATTGCTCTTTCACTTATCTTTATTTGTTCATCGCACTGTAAGCATAGTCTGCAAAGTTCTACAAGTCGGTAATTACGTTTGTACTTGACTTATTTTGGTGTTACACATTGTCTTTTGCTTATAGACTAAATGCAACACATTTCATAAAAAATTGTTATAACATTGTCAATCAACGTGTAGCAGAGTGTCAGTACGATAATAATTACTACTCATCGTTAATGCAAACTCACTATAAAACATTTGTCATTAGTTTTAGTCATCTCTGCTGTTGTTGTTATTGCTGTTGTTTTTACATTAAAGGTGATCTCTATAATAGGTGCGAGTTACACGGAAAATCAGGTAAAATTAAGCGTACCAGTCAAATGGCCGATAACAGATTCACATAGCCTTGATGCGAAAGTCTCATCACGTGTAATAAATTATTTGCATTTTATTAACTGCCAATACTTTTTGATTTGCCATTGGTGACAGTCGTTGCAGTAGTACCTACAGTTGCAGTAATATTATCACCTTGACATACTGTATAAGTAGAAGAATGATTTGTGGTTACATTTTATACTGACAAGTCACATCATAGAAGCGGCAGCACCTCGTCATCGTTGCCCTTCGCAACGTAGACGTAAGTTTATTTTGCTAGTTATGCAATACCTTTTACGTTTCTACTGTTTTTGTTTTAATTATCTACTTGTGCAGTGTCAAGTTTTTACACTTTGATTTCGTGAATATTATTGGCTACTATTTCGCCAGTTTCGTTATCAATACGTACGTATTGTGTATTTAACACAACAAGAGCATTTTGTAATTATGACATTAACTCATACAGTACAGAATATTACCTGTTTATAGCATTAAACATAGCCTTACATGAGTTTACTTGATGAACTGCATGAATGCTACTATTACTGCTAATATTTATATTTTAATAATGTTTTGATTTACAACTTTAATTCGCTTACATTATTGTTCTTGACTACGGTGTCTAGTACTTACATTTTTGTGTTTGCAGATTTATGTTTACACTTGATTTTTTTAAATTACACTCCATTGACATTTCATGCCCAGAGATACTTCGCAAGAAGCTATCTTCACACGACGTAGAACGAGCAAATGGTGAAGCACGAATAGCGGTGAACGTCGTTGATGGTGGTGTAGGTGTAAACGATGAAGAGTGCGAAGGCGGTAGTGATGATGATGTGAGGAACGGTGATTGTCAGGTAGCTTGAGAAGACGAGTTTTGCATTTACGGTAATTAGCAGACGCAAAGCTGTGATGAAACTAACACTTAGCTTTTGTTTTATTTTCATTTATTCAACATTTTCTTATCATTCCTTGTCTTCTTGTTGCTTTTTGACCTATTTTCATTATTCTTACTTCTCTCGTCACATTTATAATTATTACAGCTATTGATATTATCTTTCTAACGCTGTAATTCTAAATTTTATGTAGTGGGTTAATGAGTGCTAATAGACGCAGCAGGTAAACTGATCTACTTTTTGTTGTACTAAACGTTTGCATAATTACCATAACTATTATAATTATTACCACTATTAGTAATATCGTTGCTAAACAATTAAATGTATTCTGAAAAAAAAGGTGCCTGAGATTGTTTGTTATTTGTCATTAGAGGCGATGCCATTGCCAAATATTAGTGTAAGACACGATGATGATAAAAATTTTAACTTGTCTGCGCAAAGGCTGACGAAAGTGTAGGTTAACATTTTGCGCTAATAACGCCATCGTACATTTATTAGTTTCTCATTTGTAAACTACTCACAGTGCGCTCATTATTATTGACTTTATGCGTTTCATTATGTATTTCGTCTTCATCAAGATATTGCTTTTTTTTATTGCATCTTTGTTCCTATTGTGGACTTGGCGTTCGTCTGAAGTTTTGTGATGCAATTTGTGTATTGATATTAGTGTTTGCATCAACTTTTGACACGTTTTTCTTAACATTTGGCTCTTTAGACATGGACTATTAATAATAATGATGTACACATGCTTATCTGAATTAGTTATTTTTACATTTTGTTAAGTTAATTTTGGAGTTTTGTTATTGCTACTAATGATATTAATGCACTAGATTTGTTGACGTTTTTCTACTTATACCATCTACATCTTTCCTCAGTGATGGTAAAAATTATAATTACATGTGATTTATACAGTTAACATAATTTGATGTTAACAATAAACATGTTTGTTATTCTGAATGAGTAAATAATGAGTTTGGAAAACTATGTTTGTGATGACGTTATATCTATTATATTTTAGGTAAGCGTGACAGTGAAACAGGTTCACGTGATTATGATGATGATAATGGCAATAACCTTCTATCGTGCTTTACATTATAATTTTTAGTTTTGAAGTCTGTTTTGCTATTTGATAGATCAGCCTTTTATTTATTAATATTTGTTTTTAGTGACGTACTGGTAGGTGAAGAGTGGCCGCGTTTTGACAGATCAAATAGCTTAACCATGGCGTAAATATTTACAAGGAAAGTAAATCAACAAAAAGATAGGAAATATTTGATCTTGCTTGAAAGTTGGTAAAGGAAACTTTTGTTACATAAATGTGTGTCACTTTTTGCACGTCAAAGCAAAATATAACAAGAGTAGGAAAAAGAAGAAGCAGTTAATTTTAGATATGTGAAACAAATGCACTAAAACAAATAGAAATATGATTTTATATGTGTGTTAAAGTCAATAGAATATAAACTACAAGTGTTAAAAATATTATATAGCATTACCACCGATTGTAAATTAAACAATAAATGTAAGTTGCGGAATTAATGTAATTTGAGCAAAGCGCAATAATGAAAAAGAATATTGTATAATTATATGAAATAAAAGAAAATATAAACAAAAACGTAAATTGAAGATAGATGAATGTACTTCATATATACACATATACAATAGCATAAGTAATAAAAATAGTATATTTATGTTCTGGCGATACTTTACATGTCCGCATTTAACAGTTTAACAAATCTGCAGCACATAATAGTTCTAGTGCTCTTTTCTGATCCTACGCAGAGCAGTTGTCTAAATCGCTAAACACATCACGCAGTTCACAATATGTTCCAGGTGACACTATATTTGCTTGATAGCGTAGCACAAGATATTCACATACACGTAAAAGTGTGTCAAGTTCAATACAGTACAATGGTATTTACAAAATGTTATGCGAATGTGATTTATTGCATAAGTATGGCTTGACAAAACACGTATATGCACGCTACTGCTCATCTTAGGCACTTTCATCATCGTCATCAATTTATTCTTCTTCACTATACAAGTTTCTCTTCACTGAATTATTTTTGGCTTTGTTAATTAACAAACTTTTATCGTCTGCTTTCGACTTTAGCATGCATCGATTATTTTAGCGGTCAACATCAGCACACTATATTTAATAGTACTACTATTATTACTACTTTTAGCAATTATCATTTTCTCTATTGCGTTTTTATAGTCAATTATTGTACATCAATCTCATCTTATTGACATCACGATGAAATTTTGCTGTTCCATTAGGTAACTGATGTAATGCCTAAACACCACATGCCAATCGCAAAACAAGTTGACAATACTTTGCCGCTGCCAACGGTAAAATAACTCGTTGTCCTTCATTACTGACAAATGAAATGTACTACATTACACACGTACGGACTATTATCGGTTAAAGCGTAATAATAGCTGCAAATGCACACTCTTAAAACACAAACAAGTTAATAAAACAAAGTTGCTTACTAGTAGTGTAAAATAAAATGAAGTAATAAAATTTTTTTTTACTTTAAAAAGTAAAAAAGGAGAAGGTAATATTTATCATAATATAATTAACGCAATATTCTAAATATATATAAAAACATCAATATAAATCGAAATTTTAGAAAATAAGTAATTCTTACCTTATGCATTATTTTTTTCTAAATCGTGAATTGAATGTGTAATGTTAATATTAACGTGGACAAAAATTATTACTGTTTGGACAGGGTATTAAGTAAAGTAGAAAATAAAATACAATGAATAAACTTACAAAGTAAAAGTTTTGTAGTAACAAATTCTTTTTTCTAAACTTTGAATTGTCATTGTAATTTCCGTACAGAAATACATACACACCCTCACAAATGTATATATATATATGTATATATATATATGTATAGAACATAAAAAAAAGTATTAAAGTTCTGATTGATAGACAATGTACTTTTCATCATTATAATTACATATCATGTAAAAGTGAATTACTTTTGATATTGTGTCATTCTACTTTCACATGTTAACTAACAGTTTTCGATTGCATTGATACCCTTGTTCATTTTCCTGTCATGGAAAAACAAAAACTGAACGTTTGATCTTCTATTATTTGCTTTTCTCTTGGGTTGAAACGTAGTTGTTATTCTGAGAGTGGCAAGACAATCAGCTAATCTATAATGCCCATACAACAAAAACAAACAAACGAATTGTGAAAAGTAAAAAAAGATAATTTGTCAACAAACAACATAGGAAATGTAGTACTATGAGTGAAAAAAACAACAACCAAATTGTAAAAACGTGATTGCATGAATAAATTATATTTACACTGATTTCTCGTTTTTTTACGTTAATCGACAATAAGTATGCCAATGTTGTTATTGATTACTACCTTTAATTACTTTATTTATATGCGTGCGTGTGTTTTGTGAGGGTGGGTGGGTGAATGGGTGCGTATATATATATGCACAAATAATAACAAAAAAAATACATTGTAAGAAAAAGATAAACTTTCTGGTAAAAAAAAAATTAAAATATATATTTTATATATATTTTTTAATTATGTTTACATTTGTAAAAACGATGCCGCTAGTAGTAGTCGTTTTGCGCGCTGTATCATTCGCTGTTGAACTTCTGGTGAGGCATCTTTCATGGACGACGCTGGTCCAAGTACCTCAGTGCAAATGTCAATGGTTTCAAATTCATTCAACTCCATCGCCGATCGACGAACAAGATACTACACGAGATGCACCAGTACAAACGATGTAAGCTGCGGAAACGGAAACGTTGGCATACACCGTACGTGGTTGCTACTTCAACTATCATAATCTTCCTACTACTACATTAACTAGTCATGACACATATGCTGTACATTTCACTGAGTACGTTGAGGTGCGTTAATGGGTGCAAAGTAGATACGTTGCAAGTCGGTTGTACCATAGTTGGCCTCATTTCGAATCGCAATATCCATTTCAGCCGAACCGACAGGAACACATTGCAGATGAACCGACGGATTAGGTGTTGCGCTATTTGTAGCCACGTTACTACTCCATTACAAATGACACATAGCATCTGTGCCTTTGTTGTTATTGTTGCTACTACTACCACTACTAATAGTGCCGCTGTTAACATGAGCAAGACGTTTTAGTCATGCCTGTGATTGTAGAACATAATCACGGTAACACATTGAGGCATGTGTGGTAATTTGCGTGCCTCAGTGATTACGAATCCCACCATCAATTTAGCGAACAATCAGCGATGACGGCGAGGTTGGATTTGTGGCTAGGCTTGCAGAGGTGAATAAGTTACCCGTAGCAAAATCAGTCATTTGGGCATATGGTAGGTATTTTCGCTCATTAGCCACTCGCTTGATATGTAACGATTACACAGCGTTATTTGTAAATGTAGAAACTAAGTTTGTCTCACTACTCAAGTCACTTCGTGAGACTATCATGGCCTATTTACACTTTGTAATAAATTTGTTTACAGTCACATTTGCGCCTTGTTTATTTTGGTTATCACCGCTACATACATTATCATTTTACTTTGCTGATTTATTATTATTATTATTATTATTATTATTATTATTATTATTAACAATATTATCATTGTTTTAATAGTTTGATTGCCTACCTTTCACCTAATGGGCAATGTTAAGACTGACAACATTCGTTGTTAATCCGCATCCACTTTACAAGTGAACACTTTGTAGTTGCTTTCCACATTGCAAAGATGCATTTTGACCTTTATTCTTTTATTGTGAAGTTAATTGTTGTTAAGCATGATGTTATCGTCGCTAGTATTACAATTATCGTTGCTGACCTAATAGCCTCTGCTATTATTCCTATTCTTACTATAATAAAAACGGCTGCTGCTATTTTGACAATTTACGACCTTGCTGTTGATGTTATTGATTATGTTGTCGTTTATATTCTTGTTAATTTTAGTTTTATTGCGATCGCTACAGTAACGCATGATTGTGTCTCACGTCGCCATGACGTGTGCTTGTGGATTACAAATGCACCGGATTTTGCAGATGCAATTACTACTCCTCTTATAACTGTTCATTTCCGTACATGAGCAGTGACGTTGTCGGCTCTTCATCTTACTCTTACTATTTTTAATGTTTCGTGTAATACTACTAATATTGTGCACGATTGTGTTAGTGCTGTATTGACAGGACATGTTGTTCATTATTATTGTTATTATTGTTGTTGCTATCACCTACTTCATCATTTACGTTAAAATGAGGGTGGGTTAAATGATTTAGTGAGATTAGATGACCCATTTTGTTAAGTGTACCTTTCATGGCATTAACACGGTTGCTAGTTGCGTTGTCATTTGATAACTAAGTTTGCAACGACGGAGTCGAACCGTTAATGGTAGATGACACTGGTACGTTGCTTTTCTATTTACCGACCGTCTTGCACGTGCTTTTCGGATCACATCGCTTGCCAACCAGTGATGACTCAAATCCAGGGTAGGTGAGCAATCCTTGCAAACAGGCTCGCATAAACTCACTCTCGTAGGACGCTATAAGTGGGAAAATTACTCGCTTCACTTTATACCCATTACTGTTACGTTTGACAGTAGTCTATGAACTGGTAACATCTTTCTTGTTATTTTTGCTCTTGTTAGTTTTGCTTTTGTTTGCGATATTATTACCTTTTTTCGCATCGTTATTATTACTGTTTTTGTTACTAACACTACTGTTAATACCACTACCACTATAATAAATATCATCCATATCATCAGTATCGTCTACGTCGTAGCCTAACGAGCATAATTTGGAGCTGTTACCGGTAGCCGCTGATGTGTGAGACGTTCTAATATTGCTGCTGTTATTATTACTCCTACTCGTACCAACCATTGTACTTTTGCCTTTAGAAGTTAACGTAGTAGTTTATACGTCATCATTAGTGAACATAATATACGGTATAGCACGTGCACCTGGACGAACACTCTACTAACTCAATGACATGTGTGATAAGGTAAAATAATTGTAATTGGCAAGCAGCTAATCAAATAAGAAAGTAATATGTATATATTTATAAATTTAATTGGATGTGTGATACTACGTACAATAGTTGTAAATTTTTTAATCTGGTAATACCTATACTTTTTTCCCCACTGAAAATTCTTCTTTTTTTGTTTGTGATATCTTGCACTGATAAAAAAATTTGATGCTTTTGATATACTTATGTATATAATACAAAGTTTCAGAACTTTTAAAAATAAGTAAAGAAAGAAGAATGAAAGGTGAAAATATGGTAAAAAATGAGATATGTAACGTAGTGGTGCAAATTATTTTATTTACGAAGTCAGAAAAAAATCACAAAAACTTTTTTTGATTTTTAAAATAAATTTAAAGCTAATGAGCTTGCAATTACGATCTGCCTAAAAACTTGAGAAATAAATGCATACAATAATACTTATTACATTGCAATGAAATACGATCAAACATCGCTAATTTTACAATACGATACTCGATAATACTAATGTTCTTAAAGGCACATTTCGTAAATGGCCATAATCTCTTACAAAAAAATAATTATGTCTACATTATTAGCAAAAGTTAAAAAATGCATACTCAAGTAATGAAAATAGATAATGAAGAATAGCACTTCAGAAGTGTAAAAGGTGAACAACAACAATAAAAGATTAAATCACACAAATATTATTTACATTATGGTGCACTGTTTAGATTTAACTCTACTTAGACGGTTGTGTGTTGGGAATATACATATCCGGATCTTTAAACACAGACGGACTTAACACATCTACCCCACCTTCTTCCTCGTCTAGCTTTTTGCGAATGGTCGCCACCGCCTAGAGCAGTGGTGGGTGACCCATCTTCTCGTCAAACTGCCTAATTCATTTTTTCAATTCCTTGTCGTGTTGAATGGTAACCATCGTCTATCGCATTGCCCACATACCTTGTTTGTGCTTTTATGTACATTACGTAAAGTCAATAAAACGACTTCGACAGTCATACAGAACATCAAGTTCTTGACTTTCTCTGAGACAAGTCTGTAAGCGTTGATAAAATCGTTGACAAACACCCTCACCGGTGTATTCAAAGTTGCCTCATAGTGTGTCACTAATCAGACTATCGTCAAAAAGATCGTCTCCTAGACCTGACATTGCTAATATTCTTTTACTGTTATTTACTATCAAAAATAACAAGTTTACCCTTTTTTCCTGAACGCTCAATCTGTATTCTTGAACGTAAGAAGGAAGAACAAAATAGTTGTAACAAAAGCAAAAAAGTAATCAAGAGATTACCAAACAGCAAAACTATTTTTCTTTCTCAAAACAAAACACATCTAACATGCAGAAAGAAACCACAAATATATATATTAAATAGTAAAATTTATTTTCTTGTACATAATGCTCTTCGTAAAACTATCGTTGATATCTTGCTTTGACTGTATATTTCACACTTTAACAGCAATTATACATTCAACTCCATTATATTTTTGTCAAATCTTGAAACAACACAATAACAGTTTAGTGACCACTTGATCAGAAACATTATTGCTTTTGCGTAAAGAATTTAAATTGAAAATTATCTAAAACAAATTTATTGCACATATGTAAAAACACATTTGTTAGTCTATGACAAGTTAAAAGAAAACCACACACACAAAAAAAATAGTCTTTACACATGCGAAAGAGCTACTTACCCATAAATTATTAATAAAGAAGAAAAGAGAAAGAATAGTGATTGCGATAATATATAAGCTGTCAATAATAAGATGACAAACGTATTGTTTACACTTATGACAGTAGAAAACAGTGGGCTTAAATCTTACAGAAAAAGATTGAGTCTAATCACACATTATAAAAAAAAGTTAAACAAATAGAAAGGTTTTATTGGTATAGTAAAAATTGCCCATATCATAAGTATAATTGCTAATATATTTTATTACTGAAAATAATTGACAAAAAAAAGTGCAAATTTACTTTCACAAAATGCCTTTTTGCGTGCCACTCTGCAGAAGTATACACAAATTTTACTGCAACTGTTATAGCTGAAGAACACAATTTTATTTATATATAATGTGATGAAGGTAATTCACACACTCAGAGAAAAAGAATAAGAGTTTTTTTATCTTATAATACATATCAACAAAGGAGAATCAAATATGTTAGACAGAATTATTTTTTTACAAATTAAATTTGCGTACGATAAATTATGTTCATACTAACATTTTATTTTTACGGACTATACTATATTAGTATTAATTTTTAATGTTTGCGATGATGCATGATCTTATTCCAACACTTTTTCACAATTGACCTTGCAGGTCTATTTGTAGTGACATTACTATCTACGCGTGACGGTATTGTCAATAACGGATTTGACACTTTAATGTTGACATTATTACTTCTAGCATCTTCACCATTGGCAGAAACAAAAGTGTTTGTTAGTGGTGTTGTTATTCCTTTTGTGTGAGTGTTACAATTTTGACTAATATTCTTTTTTCGTTTGTTCTTGTTTTGTTTTTATTACTTCAGCTTTTTCCGCCGTTACACTTCACACTTTCACTCTTCCTGTAAAAGTCTGTCATGCTAGGAAAGACGCTATGCGGCGTGTTGCCTTCACTACTCTTTTACTTCCGCAGAGACTGGCTGAGTTGGGTGGAAAAACAGCTGTTACTACTGTTCTCTTCTGTGTGAATGGTGGCAATGATGAAGATCTTGATGAGGTCTGTGATAAGAAGAGTGATTTTCATTTACATTAGTAATTGTATTAGCATGCGTATCATCATCATTATTGTTATTGTTGTTGCTGCTATCATTACTAATACTGGAAGAACAATCACTATTATCTTCATTTAATGAGGCACTAGACTAGGCATCTATATCATCATCATCATCATCATCATCATACGAACCCGACGAGGATGATGAATACGAAGACGATTATAAAGATGATATGTGTGATTACAACAAATTGACGCCTACAGTGTGCCTGTTACGTTGCAAAGGTGTTCAACTATGTGCATTACTTGGTATCGTGTGTGTAATACGAACAGGATACATATTTACTGCCGCTACACGTGTGTGACTAGTGCGTCCATCATTGTCGCTATTATCATTATTATCATTGATGTTGTTATACAACAAGGAATTGTTTTACTGTGTGTTGTTTGTTACACGATTATTGGTATCTGGTCTACTAAATGCCTGTGTGAGTTGAGGAGGAGTAGTGTAATGGTTTTAATTGACTATGGATGAGGTTGTGTTTGTCATCTGTCGTTACGAGTTATTGTGCACTGTAGTAGACATTGTTCTGAGAGTGTTTATCGCAGGCATGTAAAATGGTAGAGTCCGCAATGATTGGCGAGAAGTAGATATGCTTGTTTGCACAGAGGGCAATCGTAGACCGTAAAGTCTATTCTAATTATTATCACTGTAAACAACATTACTATTATTATTATTATTATTATTATTATTATTATTATTATTATTATTATTATTATTATTATTATTATTATTATTATTATTATTATTATTATTATTATTATTATTATTATTATTATTATTATTATTATTATTATTATTATTATTGTAAATGTTATTATTGTTTAATAGATGATGCTACATATTACTTTCATAGTTTGTGCTGAAGTTGTTAGTCCTGTTTATATTATTCCGGTTGGCTCTGTAAATGTCCATCATGGGTATACTTGCGTTGCGCAATGACACAAATCGTCGAGAGTGCGGTGTAGACTATGTTGTCTGTTATTCTACATTAGCATTATTATCTGCATAATTATTTGTAGCTATACGGGGAAATACTTGTTAAAGTGGACTTTACTCATGAAGAACCTGCTGTTATTATTGTTGTTGTTGTTGTTGTTGCCCTTGATGCTGTTGTTCTAAGTGTTATTCTTCAGGATGTTGCCTTGAATTATGCAACTCATTTACTCCACTGGCATTGATGTTACTGTTATGTGTAGATTCCATGACAGTGCGTATGGATGATTACACATTTACATTCACTTCATGCTCTTCGTTTACAATATGAGATGCACATGTAAAGTTGCTTGTAGTAGATGGTTATATTCTTATTGAATCGTCTCGATGTCGTTCTCTCTGTAAATTTCTTTGTGCTGGATTTGACGATAACACAGAATAGGCCGATGATGAGGATGATGATGAGGATGACACTGAAGCAGACGATAACATTGGTGCATTCCTATGATAATGATTATTATTATTTGATGTCTGTGACGTAATGCGTACATGGTTGTCTTTCAATGCATGACATGAGGCAATTCGAACACGCAGTGGGGTTGATCACCACAGTGGAGTAGCCTTCGCATTCGTCGTGTACATTTCACGAACATGGTGCAACTTCACACGACAGTTAGGACACGTAGAGGTTTGCGTGAGTCATCGATGAATACAGCCTCAGCAAAAGTAGTGCTGACACGGAAGGCGGCACACCTACACTTGTTTTCATGGCGTGTGGTGCAGTCAGCGGTGGTGCGGTACACTGTTGCTGCTTTCCCTATCATCATCGTTAACATTACAATGATTAGTACCTTACAAACTTAACTGTGCACGTTGGGCCCTTTGTCAACTTTATCGCTCCTACAAACACTGACGACGGAAGTGTGCCATGAGTTCCGTACTGGTGCATTATGGATAGCGTGCCCGTATTGAGGCAAACATGTCCATTCGATTAGCGGTAAACACTTATACATACTCCTCTTGACAAATGCTACATCGAACTTCACCAATATTGCGTAAGTGTTTGATGAGACTTTGTGTTAAGAAGGCACGCTCAAGAAATCGCATCTCACTCCGTGGCAGTGGTGGGATTTTAAATTGTAAATCACGGTACAACGTTAGATGGGCACCAAACAAACGGATGAACGTGTTGAGTAAACACAAGTACAAGACGCGTTCATAGGCAGAACGAAATCACTGCGAACCGATAAGCTGGATACGCATTCCAGCAGACGAGGTACGATGAAACAGACCCAATGTGGGCATGATAAACGTCGGGTCATTATTTACATAATCAACAAAGAACACATTGACAAAATCACGCTCGCCATCGTTGGAGCACAAGTGATCGAGAATTAGGTCTAACTCCTCGCGTGTGACCGAGTCCTGGTTGCGTAATCGTGCTAGTTCATGCTGCTCATGGTGCTACACTAACGGGGTGTAAACGGCGTTATGTACGTATTGGTCAAATACACTGTGAAATGGATTTGGTGAAGGTGAGAAATCGGTGGGTAGTAGAATAATCTCACGCTATGGCTGTGTTTGCTGTAATTATTGAGGTTGCTGTCATGGTGTGTCAGTTAATGATTATGTACGCTATTGCTCTCCAGACACTGCATTGTTATAATTATTATTATTATTATTATTAATATTATTATTGTTATTATTTTCATTCATACTGTTGTTGCTAGTATTAACGTTAACAACAGTAGTAACAGTGTCTGACGTGTTTGTGTTAACGCTATTCGAAATGTTGTTTGCAGGTAGTACAGTAGCAGGAGTAGTAGTAGAAGAAATAAGTGTGGTAGAAGGTGCGGTATCATTTGATCTAACAATATTATTGTTGTTATTACTAATATCGTTAATATTAGCTATTGATGCATTCCTCTATCGATTAGCTGAAGAAGCAAACTGAATTAACTAGTTCATGTTGTTGATAGTAAAAGGATTTTATACAATGTTGAACATTTACACCTCGCAGATAATTTATTATTACAAAATTTAAAAGACAAACAAAAAAAACAACAAATTAATATATATAATGTTATAAATATGTGTAGAAAAGAAAAGAAAAAAGAACACGTCTCTTCACTATTAAGAAAAAAAATATTGAAAAATGTTTGTGAAAACGTTCGTAAAGTGCAAATAAAAATGTAAAATAAATTTACTTATGGTACAAATATATAATATTTGCAGTTTTACAAACATAAAAAAATTAGAGTATACATCTTTACAAAGTATATAACTTAAACTTATTTATTATCTTTAATATTTGCCCACATAGAGGCTGATTAAATATAACTGATTGAGCTATCAAAAGAAAAAATAAAAAATCAAGTACAATTGCACTTTGTATGTTACAAATTTGTTTGTTGTTGCACTCGTGATCAGTGTGCTTTCAACTTACAAAGCATCTTATAGTTATTCTTTTTAGTAATAAAATAAATATCAAGAAGGATAATAAATAGACGCACGACATAAGTAGAAAATAAATTTTCAAATAAAAGTAACAATATATATATATATATATATCAACAGTATTTTGCTGATTGATTAATATTGATGTACAGTCAATAAAAACAAGGTGTACTGATAAGTAAGCCTATCTTTTTTCTTAAGTACAATGTGCATGTTGGCTAAGTACAATTACGTGTGTAATGACGACGAAACACTACAGCAAATACACAAACACACGTAAATACAAAGTAAATGTTAGAAACTAACATAAACAGTAAAAACAAATAACGCCAATCAGTGTTAATGTTGTTGTTAATTTCCGTTCTGTGAATACAAAATATGTTATATTATCAAGACATTGTAACGCAAAGAAAGAAAAACGTGAATAATATTATTTGGTTTTTTTTTCCAATACAAAAAGACAACAATAATAACAACTATAATGACTACAACAACAATTACAAAGATTGCATTAAAGAAAGTAAGTTTTCAGAGTGTAAATCAAATTAATACAAATTACCACCATAATTTTTAATATTATTATTTTTTTTTTTCGTTTTCTGTTTGTTAGTCATTAATTACTTTACGCGGTAAACCACGACAAGTATCGGTTTTTCAATTCGTGCAGTTGCCCATCTGTCAATTCAATGGACTTTTCGTCTTTGGCGAACTAGGCTATTGCCTTTTTCTGCTCCTATGTAAGTTGCTTTGGCAGCAACACGGCGAAGTGAATGTAAAAATCACCGGTGCGGTTCTGATTGGGTCGGTGTACACCTCGTCCACGGAGTACGAGTTTGTCACCTTGCTGCGTGCCAACGGGCACACGTGTTTCTACCTCACCCGTCAGCGTCGGTACGCGTACACTCCCGCCCAGTACCGCGGTAGAGAGCGTGATTGGGCTGACCACGTGAATATCACTACCTTACCGGTGAAACACCGGATGCTCCTACACAGTAATCTACACGTACAAATTACCCGGAGGCCCATTACGCATTCCAGCCTCACCTTTGCCAGACACCTTCAGTCGTTCCTTATTATTCACTCCCTTTGGCACCGGTAGAGTCTGTACACTTCGATCTTTCACAATACCTTTGCCACTACACTGTGCACAGGTACTTCGGCCTACCTCTCCAGTCCCACCACAGTGAGTGCAATCCTGTTGCATGTGGAAAAACCCAGTAGACATGACCTTCTTACCACGTCCACCACAGTGCGGACACTTGGAGTGTGCCCCGGCATCGGTGTACCCGCTCCCGGTACACGCCCCACACCGCCGCATCGTGTTAAACGAAATCTACTTATGGCAACCATTCACCGCCTACAAGAAACCTAGTTTTAGCTTGTAGTGAATATCCGCACCAGGCTACGGCCCTTGTGCCTTTCGTGTCTTTTCTTTATTTGCCCCACTCATCTTCTGGAAAATCTACTCAAAATCGTTGAACGAAAATCCGCCATTGGCACCGGCATTGCCCATATTAGCAAATGGATTGCCTGCTGCACCAAACGGATTGGCACCACCAGCACCATTTGCGGCTTGACCAAACGGGTTAAACCCTGCGGCGTTGGCAAAGCCGTTAAAGTTGTTTGCCTGTCCTGCGTTGCCGGTCATGTCATACATGGATCGCTTTTGAGGATCAGATAGCGTTTCATAGGCTTGCTTGGCTTATGCAAAATCCTATGCAGCACGTGGGGATGGGTTGACATCGGGGTGAAGTGTCTTGGCTCGCTTCTTGTAGGCCGCCTTGACTTGCTCTGGTGTGGCGTTACGGGCAATTCCTAGTACGCTGTACAAATCTTTCTTGGCACTGCTACTCTGATAACGTTGTGCTACACAATGAACAGTGTAAAGCAGCATACTGTTTTTGTTTGTCGTAGCATAGCTATTCAGACTACTACAACAGCAAATGTACTGTGCATCGCTTCTTGTGCACATCTAACGACGAGGCTAGAAAACACAAAAGCAGCTAAATTTGTTCTGTGTTGCAGAAGAAACACATGAACTTATCTTGTTTTTGTTATTGTTGCTACTGGTAATAAATCTACATGAGTTGTTGTGACTAACGGTACATTGTTTACACTATGACAATAAACGGTATGGCTCACGTACACTAGATGAGCAAATAACTAACGAGTGATTCAATGAAACGGTCGAGCCTAGACAATATCTTATTTTCCTCATTTTTATTGCAGACAAGATTTTATACGCTTATATATCAATATATATATATATATATCTGTGCAGTACCTTCAGTATAGAAAAAAACAAATAATTAAGATCAACACGGTAGAGTAAACTAACGTTTAATTTGTTGGCTATCTGATACGAGCACTACGTACGTAAAAAAAAATTGATCAAGTTGTAACGCACTTAGTGCAAAGTAAAATTGTAGAATAACAACTATTTGCGATAACTTTTTTTTTACAAATTAAAACATATTAAAAAACACGCAAAGCAAAGAAAAAAAAAAATTTGAATTATTTTTTATTAACATGTTTATTGATCAACTTCACAAATAATAAAAATTTTAGAAGAAGTAAGAACAGTATAAATTTTGTAAAAAAATAAATAAAATAAATTATTAATTTGACTATAAAATTGTAAACGACGGTTTTAATATATTTGTTATAAAAAAATTGGTAATAGTAGTAATATTTATTGGAAATTTATTAAATCTTACAGTGAAGAAAAAATAATCTGTAATATTTTTACAACAATATTTAATGTTAACTTTACGCAATAATGTTACGACGAGTGATCTTGCCCTTTGGTTTAATTAGTTTGCAGTGAATACCACGTTGTTCTAACTTTCCAGCATCACGTAATTCCTCGTACTCACTACGGAGAATATTGGTAAAGCCCCAGTACTTGGACAGGACAATAATCTGACGACCAGGAAACTTCATCTTGGCACGACGGAGTGCCTCACGAGCTTGAGGAAGGTACGTGTCCTTTGTACGCAGAGAAAGTAAGATTTGACCAATACGAACACGAGCACACAATCCGTTGGGCTTACCAAATGCACCACGCATTCCAGTCTGCAGACGATCTGCACCAGCACATGAAAGCATCTTGTTAATACGAAGCACGTGAAATGGGTGAGCACGAATACGCATGTGGAAGACATCCTTGTTGGCACGTTTGGCCATGTACTTGTTGGCTTGAATACGTGCTGCTTCAAGAGCTTCTGAGGCAATCTGCTCCAGCTCCTGTGAAACGACGTGTAGACAGACAGGAAACTCATCCACGGTTGCACGACGACGGCCAATATCAAAGTTACGAATCTTTGGATCTGGTACACCACGGCAGAAACGTGACTTCGGGTATGGTTTGTTCTTACAAAACCGGTAGCAGCGGGCTGGACGACGAGCCATCTTATAGCTTTTGTTCTTGTTATTATTTTCCTTATAAGTCAAAATGTTATAAATAAACTTGATAGATACTAAGACAATTTACTAGTATAAAATAGTTCAAATTCTGATAAGTAATTTAAAGTATTTGCTAATAAAAAAACAAAGTTCAGTAATTTACACTCTTTCCTTTGTACACTTACAAAAATAACAAATATTTCGTAGACAATACTTTTCACATACACTTCGTAATTTAAAGTAATAAATAGATTCTTGACAAAGTTATACAGATTGGTAGCGCTATTGCAAAAATAGTAAAGCTATTTGAAAGAAGAAAAAAAAAGTTCAATATTAATAAAAGGTAACAGTTTAATTTGTATACAATTTCCTTTTCTATTATTTTGATGTTAATAGCTTTTCTCCAAGCTGTAAAAATATTTTTTTCACATCAGAGTACACGTCATCTTCGCATTGGTTGCTGTTTACGATAAAGCATCGCCCTTCTTTCTGGTAGGCTTCTACTACCGGCATGCATTCCTCTTTGTTTACACGAAGACGTCGTCGCAGTGTCTCCTCGTTATCATCACTTCGCACTTGTGCTGAATGTTACGCACGATATTTGATGCGCTTTATCATTTCTTCCTCAGGACAGTCTAAGTAAATGATCGCCTTTGCAGGCACAATGCCTTACTCGAACATACGTGCCTGATCAAATTTTCTCGGAAAGCCGTCAATGACAAATCCACATGGGTTATACTTTTCATGCATCGTTTGCTTCAGTAATTCAACTGTAATTTCACTCGGCACAATATTACCGGATTTCAAGATTGATGCAATTTATTTGGCCACATCACTAGTACCACTTTGTGCTGCCTCACGTAAAATATCACCGGTAGATAAGTGAGTGTAGCCAAAATCATCGACAAGTCTGGCGCAGTTTGTGCCTTTGCCAGATCCTGGCCCACCGAGTACAAAAAACACTTTAAGTTATTCAGGCATGTAAAACTTGCCAAATAGACAGAATGCTATATGTGAAGGTGATAATAATTATATAACGTAAAATACTATATATATGTGTGTGGGTATTATTTGTTATTGTCAAGGTCTAACAAAAACAAGTAAAATAAAGAATGAAATGTTTATATAACGCATTTTACTAACATATTTTTAATTTTATAAACTACTATTTATTCGAATATAATATATAAACATATATAATGTACACTGAAGATAAATATACGTACTACAAAAAACGATTTGTGACGTGCCCATGCTTGTATGACTGTTTATGTGATGTCAGGTCCTTTGTTCATTTTTTTGTTATTTTTTTTTAGTTACTTTCAATTTGACTCTCTTCGTTCGTATTTACATCTTTGCTATAATTACAAATCTGCTCAGTTTCATCCTCATCCCC
Source organism: Blastocrithidia nonstop (assembly GCA_028554745.1). NCBI lineage: Eukaryota > Euglenozoa > Kinetoplastea > Trypanosomatida > Trypanosomatidae > Blastocrithidia > Blastocrithidia nonstop. The sequence goes on from JAQOTN010000010.1 coordinate 172,612, forward strand.
ATCATCAATATAACTATCATCACTTCAGTAATCACTACATTCACTACGTATGTCTTCCTCACTACTTGAACAGTAGATGGATAACATTTCGTCGATTGTATGTGGTGAGTTACATTTTTCAAGCAATGGCCAAACTAATCCAGATCACAACGAGGAAGGTTCTGGTTCAATTTGTGTGCATGTAACTAACGCATGATTAACGAGAGACGTTGCGTGTATTAGATGAGGTAGGTAGATTATAACATGTGGTGCACAGGTCAGTCCAGATCACGTATTGCCCTTGGGTGCTGTATGGGTGATGTGATAATCTATACCAGAAAGCAACAAACCAACCGAGTCAGAACTTGCAACAACACACTTATCAAGTTATATTGCTAGTCTGTAATTACCAGCATGATGTAGGCGATAAAACACTCACTCATCTACATTGGTTTGCATATGTCTTTCACTACCAACTTGATTACATGAGGAGAAACACTCTTAGCTAAGATTAAGATCGTTAGCAATGTGATTAGCTGCAATGCATTACAGCTCATACTCTTTTGCAAACTTAGTTCATTCACTATTGTTGCCATTTACATTTACTTATCCACCATTACTACCATTGCTTCAGTAAATTGGTTTTATCTAGCGTAATAAAAGGTATTACATACCATTTTTCATTACACCCATTACCTGAAACAAGTCATACTGTGGGTGTGCAAATGAAATGCCTACACTATTAGAATACTTTTACGGGTCAAAGTACATTTATATTTATAGTAATTTACACTTTGCAACACGTTACCGTGATGATAGTTGTATCTATTATTATTATTACTACTACTACTATTATTATTTTTATTATTATTAATAATATTGTTATGATTGTAATTAGGAGGTTTGAGGAAAGTGTCTGACAGCGATGGTAGAAGTACATTGCGGCCGACGACGCCAGACGATATCACCTGTACTCAGTGCGAATCGATAATCACCACCATAACGTTGTTTCTAAAATTTCATCTCAATATTTTTCATTTTTGAGATGTTACCATCATCATCATTACTGATAATATTATTAGAAAGAGAATTACAATAATCTCTGTGATTGGCACGGCTGTTTAGCAAAACACTATCACAATAGGGCACAATCTGATTGTCTGCCACGGCTATTCGCTCTAACTTAGCGTCATAGTCTTCGCCATAGGTTCAGGCAAGAAATGAATGACCAGCATAAATGTCTGTCGTGGTGAGAAAAAACGGAATAGTTAGCATACACGCCAAATTGCATGGGATGTGCGTTGAAGTATTACTAATAGTGTTATTTTGATCACTACCAACAAACTTCTTCTACTACTATTATTATTGCTATCTGTGTTATCACTTTTATGAAACTACACTCTATTTGCTTGAGCAAGTAGACGAATGAGTATTACTCTAAATTGCATCGCATTACTTTTTATGACGTACAGACGGTTGTTTAACTCTTTTATTTTTTCGAGTTTTCGATTAGGTTGCTTTCTGAATTGTGCCTTATTGTTTTGACTTTACCACACTAGCTGGTAAACTCAGTAGTATTGTGCACAACTCACAATTACCAAAACGGTTTATGTTATATCGGTGATTGATATACCGACTTAGTCCCTGACCAAAACAAATGTTATCATTGTCAAGTCCCAACGCATAGGTGTCATCTAACACGTCTACTTACTTGTCATTACTATTAATTCTTTTATCGTCATATACGTAACTATTAATTTCATTATTACTACCTACACAAGCGCTTTCTTTTTTGCAATGCTACCGTTTATTGCACTTTATTGCTTACACATTAGCAATGTTGTGATTGAGTAGCCGTTACGTTTGCTGAGTTGACATCACAGGTCCGGTGTATAAAAAGCAGGTGGCGTATGGAATGAACATCGCCGCAGCCAGCCCCATTTGATTTGGGCCTAATTATGGTGTGTGTACTAAATCTACTAGTGTAAACGGGAAGGAGGCGATGGCTTTGTGTACTGTTTTCTTATTTCTTTCTATAGTGTTATTCCTTCCCATTTTATGTAACGTTGTCGTGTTTACATTAGATATTAACGATGTAGAGTGCATTTCTCCTACGCCGTGATAGAACGGTATGCTCTACGGTCAACGCGCAAACACCTTCACACCAGCACTCACATCACCTATAACCACATCACCTTTTTAGGACAACTATTATTGCTAATGTTATTTCTTTTACTACTTTACAATACTATCTTTACAATGATAATGATGATGATGATGATGATGATGATGGTCATATTTACAAGTCTTATCATTTTAAACGTTTTATTGCTCAGTACTTTTGTTGCTACTTCACAATTTATTATAGCGGTTGTGTCAGGATGTGCTATAGACATATCGGTATCACTCGCCTTCGTTCAAGCAGCGATAGTACGATGGAATATCAACGACAATGACAGTATTTTTCTACAAACGTGTAGTGGCAATGATTGCCATGAGTGATGCTCGCGGATAGTGTGAACTTGACAATTGTACATAATCTTACATGAATAAATCGTTGCAACTGTGTGATGACTATGGTGTTGACGGTTCACTAATTCCGTAATGAATTGAAATACATCGTGCATTGGGAGTAAATTTACTCAATTATCTCTGCTATCATTCATATTACTACTATTGTTACTATGTTTTCTACTTTTTACAATATGACAATTATTGCTAGCATTATTACTATGTATCATTACTACTACCCATAACATCTTTGTCTACTTCTTGATAGCGTGCACCAGCAACATGTGATTCTCATTTTTTACACTTATTTGTGTTAATGTGTTAGGCCATACTCTTTTTTCGTTAAAAACATTCATGTGCATACTCGATTAGTTACGCAAATAACGCATCTCCTTCTACCGCCAGTGCGGTATGACGACGAAACGGACGAGATGTTTTATATGCACAAGAAGTATAACGAGTAGACATAATTATTTTACTAACTTTGCTTGCATTCATCCTGCTACCGTTATTACAACTGTTATTATTACTACTTCTTGTAGTGATATGATCACAAGCAGCTATAGATGTAGCATTAGTAGTGGTGACAGAAGAAGATGCTGCTACCAATGCACTTTTGTTTCGATTTGCACGTACAATTCCAACTGCGGACACATTACGTGCCTTGAGGCATGCCTTACGAGATTAATCTTCTGATCATTTCAGATACGCTCGAATAAAATTACCGTAGCGCTCACTGTGGTAACGCACACGAGACGATAAATTTTTGTTTTTGTTTGTCATTTGTTCATAACTTTTATACATGTCACACATATGCAAAGATTGCGGCAGTGTGTTTTGCAAATACGGCCACGTCCTATATGAAAACAGATTATGGTTTTAAACATTATTTTACAAACATAAAAAAGAAGATTTGTATTTGCTTTGTTATCTGACATGTTCTCCTTTTTCTTATTCTTCTTGTTATTCCTCATTAGTCCTTTATTATGAAAAAGATGAGGCATCCTCTTCCTTGCTTTCATTATTCGAAAATAATTGCCTGTGCTTATGCTCATGCTACTTGTCAGTAACACGAAATGTACTTGCGGAAGAATGCAATAAATGATTTGCGGCTCTGCGTGGTGTAAGGTGTACTTACTGTTATTTCCGTAAATGCATTTGACTTCTATTTGGCATTATTGACAGATTGTATGTCTACTACGATCGTTACTGTAACTACTCATTACTTTACTGCTATTAGCATTCTACATCGTTATCGCTGAAAATGTTGTCATCGGTTCTGTAGAAATTGTTGTTGTTATGTTTACCTATAGGACTTGCATCGTGATTGCAATTAATATTTGATGCAAATAAATTGACATCTTTTGTCTACGTACGTGTTGGTAATTACGTAGTGCACGTCTACATGAGACGTTGTGAAAACGATAGTGTTTGCATCTATTAAAAAAAAGGTACTAGATTGATGTTGTATTAAAATTGGTTTTGCACGTAAAGAAAAGAAAAGTGTAACTTCATATACATAGCATATGTCCCATACTTGTTTTATAAGTATTACTTTAGAATTCTAAAAAAAATAAATAGATTTTCAGTTAGCGACCAGTGTTTACATTTATTTATTTTTGAGATAAAGCATGCTAGTTTTATATGTATCTATGCACTCAGAAAAAAAATATATATGATTAGAAGTACAACTATTTATGCAAATCTTTTTTTTTTGCTTTTCACATTAGCTTACTTTTTTTTCCACTAGTCTTCTATGCATAAAAAGAAAAAAGTATAAAAATATAAACGAAGGTATTGAACTCTTTGAAGTCTTTTCAAAATACTGTTATTTTTTGCCTTTATTATTCTTGTTATTAATGTTACTCATCGTCTGCGTCATCGAGAAACTTAGACGTCGCATAAGTTGATTGAGATGGGTTTACTGTATCATGTGCAGCACTGTTTGCCTCTTTGCCATTTTCCCCATTACGAAGCTATACATTACTGTAACCTCGTCCAAGACGCTGTCGACGGTCCAGTGCCAATGATGCACCATCCTGCTGAAGCAACTCCACCTCACGCTTCATCTTATACCGGTGAATGTCACTTTTGCTAAACCGCATTGGATCTAAACCGTGCTTAACAAACTACACCATCAGCACATTATCTATGTACTACTGTTACGACTCATTGTCTTAGCGTGATCGGACACGATAACTTAATTTTTTCAAACACGTGAGCATTCCATTACATCGTTGATGTACACTCTTGCTCTCGACATCATTATTATTTTTATCATTTTGTGCTGTTTTATCTGACGACTGTTGTACATTCTCTTCACCTTCTACTTTGACTCGTTTATTCTGATGCTACACACTAGTATTATCATCATCTTACTCCTTTTATTCATCATCATTATCACTATCACTACTTGAACTGTAAAAGCTCTCGTCTTCACCATCTTATTCATCATCCTACTCATCATTATCATAATCTGATTACTATTATTATTATTATTCATCATCATCATCACCACTATAACTACTGCTTGATTCACTTTCATTAGTAGTATTACCATGACTATTAGTGATATCGGATTTTTCATCATGATTAGCATTGCTATTTGCATTACACTTACCATTATGCTTTTCGACACTAACAGTAGTGTTAGCTGGCAACGAAGATAAATGTGCTGAAGGGCGATTGTTGAGCAATTCTTCGAGTGTATTTGCAATAAACTCAGTCTGAGCGGCAATGTATTATTACGAGTACGTATCAGCGTATTTGGTTCGCAATAACTGCAATACCACAGTTGCCGATATCTTCTTATCAGCAGGTATACGTGACACCATGAGCTGCAATAAAGTTTTCAACTTGCCATCTAAATCAGCAGCAGTCTCGACTTTGGTGCAGGTATTTTCTTGTACAGTCGAAGCCATTTTTAAAAAAAAATAATGTGCTACACTCTTACTGAACAATGTACACAAAAAAAGATTAGATGTAAATGTGCTTTATATTAAATAATATAGCTTTCTATTTCACGCACTCTGTGTTTATGCTCTTTTTCCGTTCGAAAAAAACAAGTCAAAAACATGTAAATGTTATATTTGTGTTAATTTGCATTATTAATGTGAAAAATAACATTTTTTCGATATAATTACATTTATATATACATACATGCATGTGGTATATATTAAAAATTGATTTGTGAATACAGACACAAATCTATAACTTCTGTAGTGGGAGAAAAAAAAGTTTATGCGAATGCATATAGTAATGAATACAGTGCATGGCACAGCATAATAAAATATAATTTTGCATAGAAAAATTAATAAATAAAAGAAATTAAATTAAGCTCTGTAAGCATTATTAATGTTTATTATGTAACAATATGTTAATTTTGTTGACCACTTTTGCTTTATTAATGTGGTGATGACAGCGTGTCGTTTGCAAACAAATCATCTAATGTAATGGAACATTCTGTGTTATTCTGTGACGGGTTATTACTCGCATTTCTATTATCTTCGTTAATTGTTATGTTTGGTGTAATATTATTAGTAGTAATAGTAGTATTGATGTTCTTTGGTTTAGCGTTGACATGGCGTTGATATACATTTTAATTATTTTATTTATACTACATACATAAGTTATTGTTCTTGTTTGGTTTGCAGAGATGTTTTCTTGTACTATTTATATCCTTATTAATACTACTAATAACATTTGGCTTGTTAGTATGTATTTCAGATGTATTACTGCACAAGTTATCTTCATCAGGTTTATCAAAATGATGATTATGATAAGGATTGTCATCGAAACCAGGCCTTATTGATCGGCTCAAGTCAATCTGGTAATACACGTAATCCATGTTGCGATGCAAACGTTGTAATCGACGCAGCAGTGCATCGGGCAAGAGATTCTTGCGTGTGATGATGCCTTTTACTTCATTACCATTGACTACCACCATATGACGAAGTCCCATTTGACGAAACGTGTGGTAGACCATCTTAGCATTACACGAAGGCGCCACCACCCACGGTGAGCAGTTTACAATACGAGATAAGTCTACCACCTACGGAAAAGCTACTCTACTTCTATTAGTATTACTTCTTTATTGTTCTTGATGTAAATGTTGTCATAAGTGTTCACGCTCTTTTCCGTGCAGGAAAAACGTGGCCTTGTGTTGTCATCATTCACGTCATCTCATCTTATTAACCGCACGAACACATAATGGGAGTTTACCTTATGATCTTATGCATTTCTTCTTATTATTATTATTAGTAGTAGTAGTTTTACTTTCTATATCATTCCTACCAGTGTTTGTGTTAGTGTTTGTATTTTGTTCCTCTTCATGCAACTGAGGCAGTGTCAAGTAAATCTACAAATCCTACCGTGTAATGAGTCCGACAAACTTATGAGAAGGTGATTTGTGCTCTTTAGCAGATGATGTGGCACACCATGTTGTACTTTCATCTCAATCAACATTCATAACATTATTATGATTTTAATTTGTATCATAATCACAAACACACTACTCGTCTTTATTCTTCTTCTATTTCTATTTTTACTAGAGTTATGTAATCACTGGAAACGCATGATGCGTGGTGTGCTCTAATGCATGCAGTATGACACGTGTCTACTACACATTGTGCAGCGTGAAGACTGGACTGTGCATAATGTCTGCCGCAGTCAGCTGTTCAAAGCAGCTGTGCTGCAAATCATTTTGTAAGTACGGTACACAGTCTAATCGTAGCATGTGTTGATACAACGGTTATGCTACTCAGTCGGCCACGGTCTTACTCATAACAATGGCCGCCATCACGGGCAACAGGTACTGCAGCTAGGAAGATAACTACACCATAATCACACACACGGACATGGTGAGTCGTGAGGTGCCTGCGAGAAAGGCAGCGGCGCCGATGAGCGCAAACACACCAGGATCTGCCCAGGCACAGTCTGTGTGGTATGCTCGTTTATTATTCTATTCATAGGCACTGTTAACGTAACACATTGTGGTGGTAAAGGCAGACGAAGAAGATGATGAATAATTTTGTTAGTGTACTGTCGTTGATGGCAGTGGGTGATACAGGGTATCATAGGTAGTCACAAGGTAAAACAAAATAACACCAAATAATCTGCCAAAGGAGGCGCCAATCACCAACGATAAGACGACGAGGCCACCAGAGATGGCGGCTCCGTTGGCCACACAGGCCCCACATAAATATAACATAGAATAAATAAGTAAATAATACACCGGAAACTCATAGGCGGTCTGCCGAGAGAATAAATGCCGAATACTATTCTTGCCCGTCGCCATACTCAGTGAGCCTAACGGGGAGTACATTTATGTAATTTGCTTATTCGTGTGTGCATGTGCATGTGCAACGCAGGTGGCATTGAACATTCGATTGGACTGCTCTGTGCCTCAGTAGTGTAGACTGTTATTCACATCATCCTCAAGCGGCATGATGGGTCTACAGTCTGAAATTAACGCACAAACATACATGAGCGTACTGTACACCACCACAATAGCGATAGACTACAGGAGACGACGAAGTAGGAAAGGTTTCAGGTGCACACGTCGTCACTTGATGAGAATAATATTTATTTTCGTAAAACACCCTGCCAGGGCACCGAGTAACGCACCGAGGAGCAGCGATGGTGCAATAGACATTAGGTGTAATGGAATGGTTAAGTTTACCTCAAATAAAACGGCCACAGAGTTTTGCATTCAGCTGAACAGTGCCACGTCTTGCATGAGTGCGTTGAGGATGGAAATGGTGGTAAAGCAGATCATCGTGGCTAAGAAAATTTGTCCACTGCTGCAGTGATCCCAGAAGCTACTCACTTATTCCATCACAAACAATAACCCACCAATAGGAGCACCAAACGCGGCACTCACCCCACACGCCGCCCCCGCGGTAATAAAATCACGTCGATCTTTATTATTTCGAAACTGACTGAACAGTGAGGTGTGAAGGTGCAACGTACGACTTCGTCCTTGAGTTACCCCAGCACCGGTAATGGCACCGAGGTGAATAAGTGGGGCCTACAGTCCTACGGGCAACCCACCAGACACCGCACAGACACACGAAATAATCTTTGCCACAAACGTTTTCAGACTCATCGCACCTTTCACGTACACCCCGTTCAAATAGGCCATAACATCTGGAATACCGCCTCCTGCGGCGTTTGGCTCAAAGTACACCACCACCACACTGGCAATACACACCAGTATTGCTCCATACATCACCCAGAACACATACCCGGCTGCATCATTTATGATTTGCCACGGTGTCAGAGTCATGAGTTGGTACACGGTGTGTGATCGGTAATGCTCCAAGGTTTCTACCGCTAACGAGATGATCATGGTGACCAGTGCCACGGCGATGGCAATGCACACATGTAGAATTCACCGTAATGCGATGTGGCTCTCCTACTCCTTCAAACTACGTCTATATCGTTGTTTTGATTTACTAGTACTAGTACTAGTACTAGAACTATTATTATTATTGTTTGCAGACTAGTCCTGTTGTGTTTGATGCTCCTATTCGTATTACTGTTCGTGTTGAACCAGTGAAAGCGTTAATGGTGTAATGTTTAAACTTGGGCCTATACTATTGTTATTGTTTACACTAATGCTTTCTTCATTGCTACAGATATTATTGTTACTCATACTGTTATTACCTCTGTTCTCATTCTCTTGCGTAATAGGTTCACTTTACCGCAAATACTACATATAAATCATTGGATAAGATTGATAGTAGTCCAGACTCTCAAAGGTGGCTTGTTTGGCGCGTTCAAGTGGTGTAAGATGTTACGTGTGAATTGTACGAGGATTGGCGGTTTACTTTAATTCATGTCAAAACCATTGCCATCATAACTTTCACCGTGCATTTCACGTTAGCTGGGCAACATAACTTCCATCACTTGGGGCTACTTACAACGGTGAGTTAAACTGGCTATCATTATCGTCATTATCATCATCACCATTATTATTATTATCATTGATACCACTATTATTACTGTTGCAATTAATTGTAGAAAAGTGCTGTGAGTTACTAACAGAACGCTGCACGGGTGAAGTCATTGCTTTTCTGGTGCAAGAATGATCAAGTAATGAATTATGCGATTACATTCTTAAATTTATATTAAAAATATATAATTATATATGTTAAACAATCTAATAGTCTATTATAGAAAAAAAAAATAATATTTTTTGGTGAAAGACTACTATCACTAGTAATTTTTTAAAAAAAGTAAAAGTAAATATTATAAATTATATTATTTATTTTCTTTTCAGTAAAGTTAACATATTCATGCTGTATAAGAACGACTTACAAAGCAAACAGGTAATTATAATCTTTATAGTTAATATAACATATTTTTCCTAATTTTATTCAGTATATTATATTAAATACAATTAATTTATTTAATGACGCTTTTCTTTACGTAAAACATAACGATCCACTGCCGCCTTACCTCCACTCTGCTGCAGCTTATCAAATGTGTCTGCAATGACCGCCTTCTTCAGCTCTTTCCGTTTAGGAAAGAACATTTTTGATTTTTTGCCCTCCTTGACCGCAGCTAACTACTTGTGCATTAACTACCTTTTCACTTTTGTCTTTCGTGACATCGACGATTTATTTTTGATTTGAGCAGTGTAGACTGTGCACTATTTTTGTAATTGCTACAACTATGCGTAGAGCGACTAGGGTGGTGTCTGCTTGAGCAATTGCAGTTCATTCCTATGCTCATCACCAAAAACTTAGTCCTATTCATCGGATAGATCGTACTATTACAAGTTAGCCGTAGAATTTTACAATTAGACTCGTTTAATTACTGTTTTCAGACACTTGATGCGAAACAAGCGCTGACGCTGTTCATCCTCTTGCTGTTCACGCAAAAACTTGTAATTATTCTCAAACTAACGTACATCTACTTTACCCAGCATTGGCTCAAAGCGAGGGTCGATGCATCGCTGTTTTGCACTTACCTGCCCATTCGATGATGACGTGTGCACCGACTTTACTGAATTTGATTGAGGTCTCTTGTGCGCATTCTTAGCTATCGGCGGTCGATTTCTTTTGTTATTGTTATTGTTATTATTATTAGAGCTACTACTACTAATACTATTGATATTGTTGCTTTTTGCACCATCTACCTCATTATCACTCTCGTTATCGTCAAATGATGCGTAGTAATAGTATGACATTATTCTCCTTTTCTATTTTTAAAACTAACTAGTTTAACCTCTTAAAAAAACCCCAATCTAATCACGTTGTAATAACAATGTAAAATAAAAAAAATAAGGTAAAATATAGAAAAATAAACATAACATACAATAGCCATTCATATGAGAAAAAAATAATATTAAACTATGAAAGTGAGAAAAACTCATACATGTAATTCAAGCAAAACAAATTACAAATTGTGTAATGTGTATATAATTTTAAATAATGCCGTGTATTTGCTTTTCAACCTAAAATTATCTAATAATACTATTATCTTATTGTAAGGCAAAATAATTTACATGGGTGCAAGTGAAAGCAAAAAAAAAGTAACGAACAAAGAAAACCGTTACACGTCGACATTATCTACAGTAAAATAAAAGTTTAAATTAAATTTTCCAGTTAAATGTTGTTTACGGTGCAAATTACAAATAAAAATGATAGTATAGCAACCTTTTAATTATGTTATTTTCTATAAAATAGGTGTATAAGTATAAAGAAAAGTTATAAAATTTCCAATTTTTATTATTATTATCAATTTGATTATTGTTGTTGATTGATTAGTTTTTGATACTCAGCGTAGGCCTTATCGGGTGAATGATCAGGTTGAGCACGTTTTGTAGATAACGGAGATGCTGACGCATAATGAGCAGTAACACTAGAACGAGTTGTACCTGGTTTGGCTTCATTCGAGTGCTGATTATTGCTGCTGTTCGTAGTAGAGTGAAAAGGTGAGTGTGAGCTGCTCTCCGGTGATAATGGATTTGTATTGTTTGCACCATATTGCACCTCTGGCACAACCTTTTTGCTGTCAGCTTGTTTATCTTGTTCATTGGTATTGGCGTTGGTGTTGGTAACAGTACGCGACGGGTGGCTATTGCGATTATTTTATATTACTACCGATTTGGCTGATTGAGGCAAATGTGACATTTATGTCTTACTCACACTCTGTTTTGTAGATGATGTTTTGTTAATAGCTGCACCTGCGTTTCTGTTGCTGTTGGTGTTGTTACTGCTGCTGTTACGTTGCTTTGCGGAGTAGTACGACACACGCTCCTGCTCCGACTGAAATTTTTCATCCACGTCATAGTATGACGGAATGTCACATATAAATGAGATGGTTAGTATAATGACACCATTTAACATCGCCACCACGGCTGCCGCGATGAGCACTGCTTACGTGTCATCTAACAACAAAGTGCCCAGAAAGATGTAAAAAAACGCGCGAAAACGTGGATATGTGATGATGTAAATATACCGAATGCAAACATACAAAGGAGCACGCAATTAGGCAAACTGTCGAGCTTATGCAACCAATGCCAGGATGCTGAATAGCATGCAAAAAATGTTTAAGATGAACATGTTTACATGCATGTGCTTTATGTGATAAACGTAATCGATAACGATAGCGACAATCGTAAGTGTAGCTACTATTCATGCATTGATAAGAAACACTACTGGTAAATATCGCAGCTGTAATGTGTGCCCATTACTGGTGTTGTGTCGATGTACGACAACGACAGTGCTGTTGTTGTTATTTTGTTGCCGTTGGGACGGCGAGTGTGCTTGCCCGTTTGCTACTTCTTAGTCTATGTACTATTTAGGGTAGGTAGACATTGTTTTTAAAAAATGACAATCTCTTGTTAAATTTTCTTTGTCTTCTTGTGTTTATCCTTTAACGTAGTATTGCAAAATTCTTATAATACGTATAGAAATTAAAAAAAATAAATAGTAGATTTTTTAAAAACGAATAATATGATATAACAAAAACAAAGGAAAAGTAAATATAAATAATTACATATCAGAGTGAATAAAACGGAAAATCAATATTGATATTGTATAACGGTAAACATTACAGAATGCACTAAATTCAAAATTTCTAATAAAGTTGACAAAATTACAAATATAATTTAACAAACTAGATGATGTGTATAAGACAATGTGCTGCACACATTACAAATGCATTATATACCATAATTAATATTAAAGCTATGTATACGTAACTGAAAAAATGTTTTCTTTTGAATTATTATATATGTACAATATTTTAGACGTTGATTATGAAATGTATGTTTTTTGATCAATAAAATAATATAAGTATAATTAGTAGTAGCAGAGGAAAAAGGCAATGTATAAGTAAACAAAAGTATTATCATCTTGAATATTCTCAATTACACGTAAAATTTTTTAAAAAATTGTTAACTTTCAGAATATGTAATTGTATTTATAATAAAGTTATTCAAGTTTATAAGTTTAATAAAGTTGTTATGAAATATTAAACGTTGTATGGTTTTGTGTAAAAGTAACATTTTAGCACTACAGTAAAAAGTTTAATATATATTGATATGTATATATATATGAAATGTTACTTACAGATATACAAACTGGAAAAACTTTTGTAAAAGCACAAAATTTGTTTCGCTTTATGGTGAAGCTTAAAGTTAATGAAAGTGAAAATGAAATAATGGGAAAAAGAAAGTCAATTTGTTTAAATAGTTCGATTTATTTACATTTTAAGTTTATCGTTCTTAAACTTTGCTATGTGCTTTTTCGTCTTCGACCATGGTAGTGTAGACTGCCTGCATTTGATTACGTGCCGTGATTGAGAGTTGCTTGTCAAAGTCAGAGGGTGACATCTTGTACTTATCCACATCCACGTTGTGCCGCTGTAGTACTTCTTTGCTGATAGCACATCTACCAATGTGGACTTTGATATCCACGTAACACCCACCGTGTGGGGCTGTTGGCGGCCATGCCCGTTCACACCCACGTGAAAGTAAGTAATAGACGTCCAACTTATGCGTTCGAATAATATCAAAGGTGCCATACCGGAACGGGAGTAGTGTCTCGGGCTCATGATTTTTGGCTCCTTCAGGAAACAGAGCCAAATTACCTTCATTACCGCTGGTGTTGTCATCACGACTGAGAAAGTCGTCAATGTCTGCCCGAACTAACGCCTGCTTTGCCTTATCCACGTGAAATTCATTATAATCTTCAGAGATGAAGTGAACTGGGAAGTTACCCACACGGGTGTAGATACCACCAATAAAAGGGTACTTGGTCAATGACGCCTTGTACAGTGTCCGGGTCTTCATTATTCGCTTGATTGGTGCAATCACAAAAAACACATATGGGTCAAAGTTAGAGGTGTGATTCATCAAGAGCGCCGTCTTGTGGGTTGGAATGTCATTTCAACTCGCCGGTTTACCACCATCGTCGTTTTTGTCGAATGTGTAGACAATGGTGATTTGTGGATTAGCGTAGAAGGCCATTCGCACCGCAAGTGCAAAAACCAAGATACACATCTGCTGTGTGTGAATGCGTGAAATACCAATTCATCGCAGCTTGTCAATGAAAAAAGTTATTATAGACGCAGGCACGATAATTGCAATGTTCGTAATAACGAAATGGTGGCACATTAATTTGATGTGTAGTAAACGGTATTTAAGTAGTGCATACCACACTCCCATCGCGATGACGACAATCTCTGCAATAACGCGTAACCAGCTCATTAGCTGTTTGCTTGAGTTGTAAAAAAAAAAAAAAAAGGTAAAGACGACTTTTTGATATAACTGCGAAGTGTATATACTATATTACGAGGAAAAAATGCTGAGCAATGTACAAGTTTGCCAACTTTTTTCTATTTAATTACAAGTAAGAGGAAAAATTATAACAATTAACAAAAAAATAATTATATATTTAGTAGAGAAAATTAGATATTAATATAGTTTACACATTTATGCATAATATCTGAATAAATATATTACAGTTAAATATGCATGTACATTTTATAATGCTTGCCTTACAAGTATGTGAACAAAAATGTTATTATTAAATAAATTGTTCAAATTTGTTTTTCTGTTAAGCACTTATATTTTTCTTTACATATTTGTGTGGACTAACGATTTGGCGTGATGTTCTGTAGCTGACAAAGATGAATGCGTGGTCGATGAATAGGCAGAGTAAGTCGTGCTGGTACTACTAGAACTGTTGTTACTACTACCACCACCAATATAAAATTTACTAATATCAGAACAATTCGCGCTGTCTATTCGATATGTTGATGTCTTATTATTATTTTGGTTATTGGTAGAATAAGTAGGATTAGCATGAAAGGGTTTACCATGAATTTATGCGTACATGCGTAATGCCTCTTCGTCTTGTGCGTTTGGCCCAACAATTCCCAATCCAGAGGAAAGGTGTACATGCGCCGACCCAGGCCGTTGTAAATGTGACAGGTGGGATTGTGGTTATTGTTCGTCTAATTACTAACGATAAAATTCTTGTGATGATAATTATTATAATTATAGCTACTACTACTACAACTACTACTACTATTAATAATGTTAGGATGATAATGAATGCTATAACCGCTGATGAGCATTGACAAACATTAACTACATTAAGTTTTGTACATTAGGTGTAGATTGCGAATGCACTTATACACTTCGTCCTCCTGTTGACAACATTGTTGCTGAAGTTGCTGTATTTATTGTCTCTCGTCTTGGTTCAATTGTGTGCACTATTGTGCGTGCAGTTGCAACTTCAGCTGTAGCATTCTAATTATTATCATTATTAGTGTTAATAATATTGTTATTGCTGACAAATGAAATATCGTCATTGACACATACATTTTATTATTGTTGCTGTTACATTTACTAAGCGTCTTATACTACTGCATGAGATGCAAATGTTAGCATTTAATCATTTTGTTCGTTTTTTTCAGTAGTGTAGTGTGTATTTGTTAAACCGTTATAATTGATCGAATTCACGATATTGATGCTATCCTCATTACCATGATCTGCAATCAATTATGATTTGTAAGGAGGTAATTAATTATATGATAAGTCATTAGCTGTTTATATTATGCTGTATTTGTCAGCACTTTTGTTAGCATTTGTTAATCTGTTCTCAAGTATTTACTATTTTTACAGGTACTATACTTGTTATTCTTATCTTTGTGAAGGATGTTGATGCTATTACTATAGTTGTGCATCATTGTCGGTGACATCTACATACTCTTACCCACATGTATGTTTATTAGTTAGCTAATTTTCGTTACTAGCCCCATAATCTGGTTTGAAAATCATTTTTCTTTATGATGATTAGCTTTGACTATCAAACTAATCATCTCAAAATACATGATCTACTTTTTTGTGTGTGTTTATGCCAAGTAGTAGTTCACGTTGCATCTTTTTGACTTTACTTTGCTGTGCATGTATATTGGCGCACATTGATGACAAAACTTGATTGTATTCATTTAACATCGAGAGCAAGCCAGATGTTAGATTACAAATAGTAGTCTTGTTGTGTTAGCATATTCGCACAGAAACTGGTTAGTGTGTGGTGTTCATTGCTTGCGCGGCAGGGTCAACATGTCGTGCACGTGTTGTATATTACTAATTTGTACACTGACTTTGTAATGTGTGGCATAATCTATTTTGTGCAATCGCGCTTTATTGTTTTGTGGTTGATGAAAGCTGTTGTAAGAGTTTTGCACATTTACTTGCGTCAAAATTTATTTAGTCATCTACAATTTATAATGTTAGTTACTACACTGTAGCAACATTTTATCATATCTAATAGTTAGCATACTTACTTACATTATCAGTTTTACATCTGCTATTATAATTTACAGGAGCATTAAATTGAACAGAGAAGCTGTTAGCATTTGTGCACGATGCTGTAAATTTGGTTGAAGTGCACAGTGGTATTTACACTATTGCAACCTCACAGTTACTATTGCAATTACTACTGTTTTTGTAACTTGCACGTTACTGCAATTACTTCTAATTTTGTTTAGCACAGCATCTGTGTTCGTCAATAACATGTGATGTATTGCATTCAGCCAGCAGTAGTGTAGTATTATCTCTACTCAGATAGCACCTAGCTAAATATTATAGTTGCAAAACATCACTAATTAACACTTTCATTCCATTTCACATTAGCAAAGATCTGATGTGATGAAAAATTTGAAAGTCATTCAACGTATAAACATTTTACAATACTTCTCTTACATTGTGTTATTAATGCTACACTTACTGCTACTGATGATAAAGTGGTCCAATAAGTTGCTACATATCTTTCTACTATAACAAAAAAATATTAATAATCACGATAGTTTTTTATAAATACAACAAACAGCTGTAGTAAACTAAAACTTTTTTATTCGAAAATAAAAATTATTTGAAATTGTTATGGATAATTGATTAAAAAAATTAATTAAAAAAAAATAATATGTGAATGTGCTAACCATCAATATCACCTTGAAAATAAAAGGATAAACACATAATCACATTAACTGTATGTATTGAATTATACATATATTAAAATAGTGGACAGACAAATAACAATAACGTGTGTGTGATGAATAATAAAAGCTTGAAATGTCAACAGCTTCTCATAAAGTTTTCCAGAAAAAGACACACAAAAATAACATATGATAAGATTTGTAAACGCTTTACAATGTACTGTGTGCTGCGCTTGCATTTTCATTGACGTACTCTCGCATGACCTACAAAAACTGGGTATTGATAAAAGGCAAGACACTATGCAAATAACCTCATCGCTTTTGTATGAGATTGTCAAACACGCGTAATTGTGATAATGTCAAGCCACTTGCTGCTTCTTTCCACGTGTCGCTCGATGCACACACAAGCACGTCTACAAATTTATTTGACTGTAATAAATACTACATGGACATGCGCAATTTTTCTAAATCAATATTTTCTATATCAGTATCAACACTACTACTTAGTAGCGCATCGTTTGTTTTACTTTTATTACTGTAACTATCTTGACTTAGTGCACGATCTTGCAACAAAAATGCTTTCAATGCATTGACATCTTCTTTTGTAACCTATGCAATATCTTTACGTGTCACTCGTTTCAGTTTTTATTGCAATTAATAGTTACTAATATGTATAGTTTTATTTGTGTTCTATGCTGTTGATGATGATGATGATGATGATGATGATGATAACGATATACTATCTTCTTACAACGACGTTATTTAAGTTTACTTTGCGTGTAAATGTGACTTGTCATCTCTACTACTAACAATGTGTAACATTCGATAAAATATACTAGTCATTCTGAAATAATAATTTTTCGATTTTCCTATTATAACAAAATTTTGATTTATTATTTTTCTTATTCTTGTTATTGTTGTTATTGTTATTGTTTCGTAAAAAAAAAAAAAATTGAATAGGAAAGAGATAAATAAGAGCATAATTAACAGAATACAATCCATAGCATTTACAAGAAAAAAAGTTTTATTATTATCAACTTCTTCTTCTTCACAAACTCACACATTTGTAGATATTGTCATGATAATGCATTATTTACACACAAAAAACACAAAATTAGTAGGAGTTAAAAAGTTTATTATTCGCGTAAAGACAAACAAACAAGGAACGCATGCCCACACAAAAACATTGCACACATAAATAAATAAATAACAAAATTATTATAGCTAAAAAATTTCTTATACTGTTGTTATATACCTTATTAAAAAAAAATATTATTGATTATTTAAACAAGTTTAATCAACAGTTGTGTCTTCAATAAAGTCATTATCATCTGTGCTGAGATCATCGTAATCATTATCGCTGTCGCCACCGTATATCATTTCCACCTACTGCTACTCTTCATTTGCATTCGCTTGGTTATTGTTTCCTGCCATCATGTTCATCAACTCATTAGGATCTTGCACAAACGCCGCATCGGCCGGATTCATGAAACTTATCTCACCCCCCTGACTGTAATGAATGAGCATTTATACTATTGCCCTCTACGTTCAGTTTTATACATGATTATCATTATTGTTCTGCATCATATTAGTATCATTTTCATTTATTTTCATTAAATTTAATACTTTAATATTCTACTATTTATCGTATTGAGCATCATTGTTCTTAGTAGTATTAATGCGTTTGTCTGATTCTTGTGCACGTTTTTTTAGTGCATCCAGCAGTGACGACAAACGCTTCTCTCGATTTAGCGAGAATTTCAGTGGTGTAGAGCGAACTAGCAAATGCTTTTGCATTTACTGTTTTGCTTGACGCAATCGTTTTGCCAAGATTGACTCTGTAGAGCTGTTTACTGGAATAATAATGACCTGTGCAATCAACTGCAACATCTCCGTAGGCTTCCACAGTTCAGCCCTATTCTTCACTAACTCAGACGTAAAATCACACATTTGTTGCAAAGAAAGAAGAGAGTTGTGTTCTCGAGCTGCATTTACCTGATCTTCAATCTCGCTTCAGGCGTCATTGTCAATAAAAACTATTTTACTCTAAATTTTTTTATTATTATTATCATCATCATGATGTTTTTCTTGTACCTTTTCCGGCACTTTCGTTTCCTTCATTTAAGTGCGTACGTAATTATCGTTATCAATATAGCTATTTTCATTGTTTTTACTTCTCTATCTTGTCATTGATTTGTAGTTTGCTGGTGCAATTTGCCACCCACACCGTGTTACAATCGTGTTTATGCCTTGTAACGCACTCACAAGTTCTACCGCCATGAGTGGGAACTGCACCATCGCCTCTGCCAACATTTCCGCCGCAGAGCTATATTTACTGTTTCTCTTATCATTAAAATGAACACGAATATCATCACCAACACTAATACTATCTTTGTAATTACTTTTGCAGCATGTAAGTATTGATTCTACCAAGTCCTCTCACTGAGTGTTGCTAAGTTACTTGAGTACCTTTGATGAGTTTCTGTTTCATGCACACACATCATGTGTAGCGCTTATGTCGTTACTGCTGCTATTATTCCGTTTAACGTTTGTAGAAGTTGATCGTTATTTTGGTAAAGTTGGCGATGACGGCGCTAATGGTGAACTAGCATGCGTCATAAGATTTTTTATTTATCTCTCAAGACAGTGTTTGGCTAATGCAGCGCTGTACACTAAGTGAGGCATCAAGTACAAGTGACGAGCTAATGCTAAATTTCATTGCACGTTTGCATCTTTGCCAGTAGATGTACTTGCTTTCACTTTACTGTCTTCTTGTTGTTCTCCTTCTCCTTTTAGTATTTCCTTCTTATCATTTTGTCGCTACGCATCATGTTTACACTTTGTCTTTTTTCCTTCCTCACATTCAACGGCTCGTTTAGCATTCTACATTAACTCAACTAATCACATTCAACGTTTAGCCTGCAGTGCAGGAATGTCAATTACACTCAAGACTCGAATAGGGTCATGAGGGTTTAAAGAGAGAATTAGCTTGTGCATTTCTCACGTAGTTCGCATACAACCACGGCTTCGTGCCACATCTGCACCAACTTTTAGTGCCCAGTAAATGTGTGGGTTACTCTACTAATAATAGGGCAACACGCGTCGTCGTCAATCGCCGTTGAGTGGGAAAAATTTAAGAATTTATCCTATGTGGTACATGGCGCAATCAGCCAACTACCCTGCTTTATTGGTTTCATTCATCGCCATCAGCATCGAGTAACACGCCTTAAGCGAAGGTAAGTGGTACACCTTGTTTACAAGCAAACACTACAGGAGCGTGTTAGGCTGAGGTGAAAAGGCAATGCACTATTGCAGGCGATGTTATGCGCGTTGAAACGCAGGTGAGTCCTCGCAGTGTAAGACGTACCGTAATGGATAACGATTGGCTGAGCCAATAGATGTGTGTGTTTACAATTTATTATTATTATTTTTCTTCGTTTTATGACTAAGATCCTTCTTCATATTATCATTTTTATTATTATCACTTTCTTTAGTGTTGATAGAAGATTGTGTAGAATGTTTGTTGTCCTCGTTCAGCAGACCAAGGTGAACTCCCAAGTTGTCGTACGGGAATCAGCGATAACGATTGGGTGAGACAAACACATTTGTTTTTCATAATAGTTTCCTGTTATTAAAAGCAAACAACGATCAGCTGTTATTGTTTGCCGCAGCAGAGGATGAAAGTGCCCCATTACTACCACCCATCAAGTTGTTTCGTGCAAGTCCATCACCAATGTCCTCCACCGAGGCAGGTCCAAAGGCCCTAATACGCTCTAACCGTGTGTTCATTCGTGTCGTATCACAATTCGTCAAATACGAAATAAAGTCAAAATTTAGACACTACTACTAGCTCATTAATGTGTTTGATATTTCACTTTCAGTAATATTACTAGTAGCAGTGGAATTAGACTTGGTGCAGATATCTGTGTTCGTATAACTCATTTGTTTATTTTTCTTGCTATTGGCATGTGTTGTTGTTGCTTCTCTTGCTTACAGTTGGTCAACTACTGCACCACCAACATGATTAGATTTACGCTACTTTGACTTTGAAAAAGTAGAAGTAGTCAACTAATTGTCATAGTTTTGTCACGACTGAAGTTGTCGCCGCTGCTGTTGTTATGCGTTACTTAGGAGTGCATCAAGCAACGCATCTTCTTCAGCCAGTGCCTGACGTTTCTTCATTCGCAACTGCTTCTTAGCCTTGCCTTTGCTTTTGTTATTGTCATTATTATTTTTGTTTGTGATTGTCTCATCTTGTAATTACTTGATATTTGCATTTGCACCTTTTTACTAATTTTATTATTATTGACCTCTAGAATTTGGCATTATATGCTATTAGCATCGTTAATATTATTATTGTAGTTGATGATGCTCATACTGCTACGCACCCACCGCATTACAATTATCCTGATTAGAAGTAGAATGCCCTTTACTTACTTACTACTACTCAGTCTTACATTTTACTTTCTTATTTTTTTTCTTACCCGCGTTTTTGCTCTGCATCATACTCGGAGCCAAATCTTCTCTGCCATAATCTTATCCTTACGATGCGAGAATAAGATTTTGCAAACGACGAATCTGACGCGATGACATGATTGGGATTAGCAATCTTTTCTTTTTACTATCAGCAGTGAAATTATTAGTTTATGTTTTGTGTGTGATAAATCTCAAAGTGCTAACATAAAATAGTATGAAGAATAGTGTGCAATAGTAAAATCGTTGACAATTATGCAATAATGAGAAAAAGTAAATGTGTGTAAAAGGTGAAGATATTAATAGTAAATTTTTTTAGCAAATGTCATCTACATTGGCAGGCAAATCGAAATTAATTTTACATATTAATAAATCGTGTATTTAATAGTAGAAAAGATTGTAATTTATGAATCGAGACAAAATCAGGTTATAAACATCTCATAATTTGAGTACGATGTATTTTTGTATTTAACAAAATAAACAGAGAAATATTAACTACAAATAAGTGCATCTATATTTCTATAAAATAATATCGTCAATTCCACAATCCGAACGAAACGCTAAAATACAAAAATTGTATTTACTACTTTTCACAAAATTAAACTTTAACAGACAAAACATATTTAATATACACAAGTATTTATGTATAGATAAACTTAAGACACTTCTACAAAAGAGAAAATAAACTTCTAATTTTTGCATCGGTTATGTAAAATATATAATGTCAGTTGTAAACAATAATAATAATAATATATGATATAATCAAAATGTTTATTACTTATTAATTTTTTTCAATATTTTTATAAGTTTTTCCTAACTTAATCACATACTCTCAATCGTGGAGGTGGTAGAGGACAGAGTGAGCCACCGTCAAGTACAGCGCCTACTTGTAAGCATTCCTTTGTATTTGTACGTGGTAGATGTCAGTTGGCACTGTTAGAACGTACGTTGTTAATAGCAGTGCACTTATCACCATTAGTATTACTATTAGTTTCAGTGTGTTAAGTTTATTGCGACGCACTCAATCCATGCCGACTTGATGAATACTACTCACTAGAAGAACACAACTGAATAGCATTGGCTATATTGTACTTATTACGTCGAGCTAATGACTATGACGATGACGATGACGATGACGATGAATGTAGAATAACTTTATTGTTGATAGACGGTCGATGTGGTGATGGACTCGTGGCGTTTGTACTCGATTATGGAATTGCGTGCACTTTGTAATTATTAATACTACTATTATTATGTAAAGTGTATTTTGACTTTTAGCGTAAATTTGATATCTAAGCCTGCTTTTCACTAACTGATTTGCTATTCGTTTATGATAGTGTCATGTCATTTTACTTTATGTTTGAATGTGGTGATAATGATTGTGCTGTCTTGTTACAGCAACAATGATGGTACGCTTTATCGTATATTACCATTATAGAAAGTAATTGTCGCTAAATTTGTTGTACAACACGTGCAATGGCTCGACGTCTTATTTATAACAGTCGAATAGCTTTACTCATTTTACCTGAAATATTTTGCTGTTTGCATGGCTTGCTAGCAAAGTCGTAAATGTTTGTATTAGTAGAAGATGATGGGTTAGTATTCATATTAACGTCATCAAAACTATCTACTTCACCTTATTCTTTAGTTTAACATAGTGAAACCACCTTATTTACACTACCTATATTATTCGCAGAATCGTCAGTGATAGATGAAGAAGTAATAATAGTAGCGGCAGCATTAGTTTGCAGGCCATCGTCACAATTGCAATTAGCATCAATAACTTTGTCTGTAAATTACGCATGGCACATCGTTACATTACATATTTTATGCAATAAAGCAGTCATTTTTCTAAGTTTACTAGTTGTTTTATTTACACCATTGTTATTCAACTTTGCCAGCTTTGTGTAAATTTCGCTTTGCTCCTGAAGTAACATTTGCGTAAAACTCTACAAATCACGTGAAAAGTTAACATGGCTTGTTCGTTCATTCTGTAATGCAATTATTTTACGAATCTGAGTTTGAATCTATTTACGTTGTGCGTTTATTGTTGATTGTAAGTTTTCAATTTATGTGGTTCATTATTTATCTGACTTATTATTGCTTTGTGTAAACTTCCCATCTCTCTGTTGCAACTCAGTGTTTGCCTTTTACAGCTATTTGCACGAACTTTATTTGTTCTGTAAGTCGCGTTATAATTATCTTATTCGTGCTTGTTGTTATTTGAGTGTGCTTTCCATTGCAGTCATGCCACGATGCATCTCGTTCATTTTTGACATAATTTCATCTACCGTCGTCATTTACGCTACCACATCGTCAATATTATCATCATCACAGTTTTACGTTGTACAGTATTCTAAGGTATGATTTGCGCATTGCGCTAAACTAATTTACTATTTCTCTACATTTGCATTCACTAAACGCTAACTTTCACAATTAGTAGTTATTGCTCGCGTTTTAGTTTAAGTTTATTAAGAAGTTGATAGTAATGTTTTTGTAATTGTTTTTTTCGGCAATAGTCACGTATTGGCGTCAGATGTATTATGCGTAGAAGTAAGTAAAGCTTAACTCGTCTTTGTTTGTTTTTGGTGTATTTTATCTTTTAATTAGGAAATAACTTTCTACTTTTACGCTAATAAGTGTTGTGTTTGCTGTAAACGCTATTGCATATCCGCATCATCAGACATCTTATTTTTCATCAACTACTACAATGTAGTAATAACTCGTTTCAGTTCACACTACAATTACTGTTTTTCCTTCTATGTTTTCTGACGCTAAACACATAACATTTCATATTTTTCTTGCAAAGCGTCCATCTATGTGCGCAAATGACTAAGCACATTAGCCTACTCTTCATCTCGCTGTAGTTCATATTTCGTTAACGTGCTCTTCAGTAAATCATATACTTATTTGTCTGTGAATATTTGTCGTTCTCGTGTATACGCATCTGTCTCAGACAAGTTGTAAATATTTTGTGTTGTATTCTCACTTTTTTCATTACTGCCACCGTCAATATTGACAACTTCATCATTGTGATTATCATGTCTATTTTAAATTTTCATGTTTTAGTTGTATGCATTGCTACTTTTGTTATTTACTCCTTAAAGCTGATTGTCATTAATATTGACAGCTTTCTTTTCGTCTTCACAGGAAGTAATAACATTATCGCAATTTATTGCATTTGCTTCAACATTGTTATTGTTAATTTACTGAAGCGCTGCATACAATTTATTTCTATACGTAGGTGTCAGGAATAGCAATGTACTTGGTTATTACATGAGTTTTTGTGTTAATGTTGACGCATGCTACCCCGTTCTAGTATAGCAGCCACTGCTTTTACAGTTATATTTCTTCTTTTTGTGGTCATTGTTAATGTTGTTACTTTATTTCGCTTATTACATACAGTTAACATGTGTGCATGCTTATTCATTTGTAATTGTACAATGCACATCCTACTAGTCATTCTATTATAAACACTATTTTTGTTGTTAATTTTACTTCTTATATTGATGTAGTTATTATTACTGTTGCTATTGTTAATTGTTTTGATTTGTGAATAATGCTTTGATTGGTGTTTGTACATCCAAGTTTGAGCATGGTATTGCACACATAACACCAACAGTCTGAGATACTAATCGAGAGTTTGCATATGAAACAGTAAATTCGTTGCCGTTTTTAATTGTATGCTTTTATAGTTTTTTGACGTCAATATCATTTATACCTTCAGAAAGTTTTTTCTTTTCACTACTAGCGGTGTTTTTGTCATCTTTCATCAATTGTGGTGTAGTTGTCATCAAGAGCGTCTATAAAGCAGAATGAGTTGACAACGTTGCTACTGTCGCTTCGGCTGATGTTGTTGTTGTTGTTGTTGTTGTTATTGTCATAGATGTAACTATTTTCTATGTTACTTTACTAACAAAATATTTATTAGTTACAGACTTGTATAGGTAAGCTAGCAGCCGGGGAAAAAAATTGAAGTTTTCTCGTTATCGATAATAAAGCTGAATAAGAAAACACTAAAATAGTAAAATAACAAAGAAAATACTTTATAAGAAAAATAAATTTTATCAAAGCTATACAGTAGTAAGAATTGTCATAAGGTAAATAAACACTGATACATACTGGAAGAAAAAATATATATATTTTTACAAATTATTACGTAAAGCCGAAAACGCTTGTGTTGTGTTCTAGTAATTAAAAAATAAAATAGAAATTAATGTACAATGGCACAACTAAAGTTACCAACGCAATCGCAAATATACTCAACATAAGAGAGCAAATACATAAATAGAAACATTTTTTAAAAAAAGCATTAATAAACCTATAGCCTACAAAAAAATTGCCTTTCATTAAACACTATGCTCGAATACGACACCTTTCAGAATAATTTGCCGTCATTCCTTCGCTTCAGCCTATTCTACATCACTTTCACGACAGTTGCACTATTCACGCATCAATGCCTGCCTCTGCTACTACAATTCTTTTTTATATTTCAATCACACATACTTGAACTGTGATACATACATTAGCTGATCGTCGACTTCATTCATCATCGAGTCAATCAAACTTAGACGTGCTTTACACGCTCTTCGTGTATTTTATAAACGTACAAGCTATTAAGTGTCATAAAATTGCTGGAACTGACTAGCATTGTCAATGTTTGCCGTTGCCAAGGAGTTATTGTCTACTGTACTGTTTGAGTAATACGTAGCTGATGAGTGTCGGTGCATCTCTGTATGTCACGCTTTAAAAAAATAATTATATTACTGTTAACTTTGTAGTTGCACAAATGTAAAAAAAATTTGAAAATGTAATTTATTTTCTAATATATTAAAAAAGTTGATAGTATAAAATGAAATTGTAAAGAAATGTGTTTTGTAATAAATAATTTGCCCCGCTACGTTAATCGATGTATACATACAAAAATACGTACATGTGTACATCACAAGGCTAACAAACATATATATAT
Organism: Blastocrithidia nonstop; assembly: GCA_028554745.1. Classification (NCBI taxonomy): domain Eukaryota; phylum Euglenozoa; class Kinetoplastea; order Trypanosomatida; family Trypanosomatidae; genus Blastocrithidia; species Blastocrithidia nonstop. Next base: position 199,004 of record JAQOTN010000010.1, read on the forward strand.
GTAGTTCTTGGTGGTTATTAGATTTACACATATACTTAATTTGCAACAACAGTAAATAATTATAATATGTCGCAATATACAGACAATGCTAACAGTGAAGATCTATTACACGAAGTACAATTCGATAAGGTAAAAAAGTATGTGTGTGCAAAAAAGTGATAAGTAAAAGAAGACGATACCATCAAAATTTGTTTAGATAGTATGATTAAAAAGCTCACATAAGGTGAATTAGACCAACAAAAGTTAAAAGAAGAATATAAAAATAGTTTACAAGTTTTAATCTAGATGTGATGTACATATGGGGGGAAAAGCAAACAAAGCGTGAGAATTTGCTGATAACTCAACAAATGCAATCAGTGACGAAACAAAGGGGACAATTACTTCATGGAAATGCAACGAATGTATTAAGGCAAAGTGAAATGCATAGGTGCATTATATTCGAGTAACAGTGCTCACTTATAGCTTTAAATAAATGCGTAAACATAATTACATATACTGTGGTAGTGAAAGTAGAAGAAAGATATAATATATATTATTTTTTAAAAAATATAGGCGTATTAATATATATATATATTATTGCTCAATATAAACAATATGCTATGCTAAAAAAAAAGAAAGGCGTCTACGACATTTTATGTGATCATCCGACGTTTGTAAATTCATATGTAATAATTACCACATATTGAAAAAAAATTACAACCGAGTAAAAATGAGTACTGTGTGGTCATCATAGGAAAAGGCACACAAATATAGCTGCAAATTTACAGAAAAACAAAAGGCATGCAAAATGTGTATAGGTCTAATTTCTAAGTAAAAGATAATATAAGTGAACAGTGATATTATCACCTTTTATACTGATAAACATTTTCTATATGACATAAAAACTAAAATAAGAAAAAAATTTTAAATTGCAAACAAAAACAAAAACAATTACAAGTCTAATTATTAAGGACATCACAAAGTGATAAACATTTATTAATGTATTATTTTTTTCTTAAAACAACAATTGCTACAATAAATTACTGCATTTACCTCTATCCATACCTTACTATAACTGTTATTATTGTTGTTGCTACTGTTATGTTTATTGACCTTCATTGAACATTTATAAAGTACCTACCTAACTTGATTGCATATGGGCAGCTTAACTACTTTCTAATACATTACCACTATGATAGCGTTCAATATTATCAGCATCAACATTTTTTTTGCGATTCACACATGTGTTGACCTAGCAAATAATAGCATTAATGCTTTGCATTTACTTGATCAATTGTTATGATGTTGTGCTGATGTTTGCTTAGTTGTTTTTTGCAGTTTAGCTTTCATTACAATCAGCAAAAAGTACTTGTTGCTTTTGCTCATCTTACAACTGCTACGGTAGCTAACGTTATCTCGCTTTTTGCATTTTTGACAATTGCTATTCTTTGCAAGAGTTATTGATATAATCATTATAATTAGCAATCTCAGTTTTGATTTTTTTATTTGTAGCACTAATATTATTGCTACAAACATTATCATTAATGCTGACGTCGTTAGTAGTGCTATTGGCTGCATGCATTTGCTTACATTTTGTCTATAGTAGTTGCAATTGCTACGCTTGCCGTACAATGTCATCAAACAATATGGTGTTTTTAGCATAAGACGCCTTAAGCAGCGCCTGGAGTGATTCGTTTTGTGCCAATGCCTCTTACAATTGTTCGTTTGAGTTTAGCTATGCTTGTCCTAGTGTCATCTGTTAATGCAGTCGCAGACATGACAAATCCTTAACTAGCTGTTACAATGCCTGTACTTTCAGTGCATTTTACTCATTTTATTACTAACGAATTTGGGCCAGTTACGCTATGCGTTATTCATACAGATCAATTTGTTTATTATAGCTTCTTTTCTCAAGTAATGATTTGTTGCTGACCTCCATTACATGCGTTTGACTCATGCCGATTTCTCTTTTCAGCTGACGAATAAAACGCTTATTTTACTAACCACGTGACTTTAACGATATATTTTACAAAATTTTCTGCTGATAGTTACAATACAGTTCATTGTAGTTGCTATTTTTCTCTTCTATCAAATTTCGTTAACACAAGTACAGTGTTCTGTATTTGTTTACTTCACTTTTTAGTCGATTCATCTATTACATACTAACTGTGATCATTTTGATCTTTGGCTTTTCATGTTGCTTACTAACACGTTGCACAGGACACCTATTGATGCTGTTCATATCATTTTTGATATTATCAATGTCAATTGTATTTTATATACTATTTGATCGTTACCGATTATCACTACAGTGCCACTTATTAGCACCGCAAACATTCATTTCATTGCACACGTTTGAAGACGGAATTGACAATTTTTTGTTTGTACTGTTTGTATTTGCAATGCAATGTTTTGCGTAGTCATTTGTCGTGTACGCAATTATATCTTATAATTTTTTCCGTTTCACAGTATCATCACCATCATCATTATCGTTATTATTATTATCATTAGCAATAATGCTATTATTATCATCATCATCAATGCAGCTATAAATATTATTTCTTTACTATTTTGTATTATTATTGTTATTGTTATTACTAGAATAAACGTGTGCTTCACCACAAGTGTTATAACAATTTTCATTCATTGATTTAGCCATAACTTTATTGTTACTTGATAGAATTTGGCGGGTTTCATGCAATTTATGACAAAGTGGATTGACGCTACTTACTGAAAGCTGTTCACGTCAGTTTCAATCTGTGTTTGTTGACATTTACTTGAGTGAGGTAAACGGTACGTCAAACGGCTACGTAGGTGGACGTGCAAGGTGCTACACAGCTTTATTAAAAGCAGTTTTCTTGTACTTGATTTCGTTACTTGCACATGACTTTTTTGTGTCTTTTTATTATTCTCTATTTGTCGTTCTAACATGGCAGTCAATTTTTTGTACTTTGTTCTCTTTATTCCAACTTTGGCTGCGATGCAAACTCGCGAAAATATTTCTGCTCCGTGTAGTCAAACTAAAGACAGAGTTGCCTGTAGACGAAATCGGAAACGGCGAAGGCGACGGTGACGGGCTCTTTTCAAGTGAGTACAACTGATCTCTATCGACGTATATGTTTGTCAAATCTTTAAGTTTATTTATACTTTCACTTGCCATATTTTTATTGCTAACACTTTGCTTTGTCAGCGTAGGTTATTCTACACTCTTTTTGCTTATATTTCGTTTTGCCTATTAGTTACATGTTGGCTAGTGAATAACATGAAAAGATTAAGTTTGATGTTACATAGTGTTATGTGTACTTTGCTCACTTTTAGTTGGCGGTAGTGATGATGATAATGATAATGATAATGATAATGATAATGATTATGATTATTATGACTTGGACAACATTTCTGATTTGTCATATGGCAGCAAGGCCTATCACATTTTCGCACGTTACGAAAGAAAGGTTAGTTATTACTATTAATGCGATTACTACTATAATAATTATTTATGTTTGTTAGTATTATAATTTCTCACATGATCGTTGTCCTACAAACCATTTAGATTTAATTATGAAGTTTATTTATGATCACCAATTATATTTACTTTACTACCTATTATACAGTTGCTGGCATTGATGCACTGCAACTATACTGCAGCTTAGTTAATGCTGAAATTCTTATTTTAACATTACTTTAATTTTGTAGCACTTTCAGCATTCTACTTGTTAAATTCGGCTGCTTTTCGCTACACTTGCTCTACTGATCGTAGCATAGACATTTAAGTCTATGCACTGTTTTTCACGATAGCTGACCGTAATGACATTTACTTGATCAATGAATAATTAAATAACTACAAAAGTAGATTACACAATTACGGGCTTTTCATTGAGTTAATATGTAAAATAAAATATGAAGGTAAGTTAGCAAAATATTTAAAAAAAAAAAAAAAAAAAAAAATTAGTTAATTAATAAATTTAGAAAATAGCATATATTATAGCTTTACAACACGTAAATAAACAATTGTTATAAACATAAGCTGAACAGCGAGTAATTTGCATAGAGAAAAAATCTTTTATTAAAAAAAATTTAAATACTTTTAAATATATTTAATGTAAATACAAAAACTACCAAAAAAAAAGTTAAATAATACTAACTTATCAATGTTTTCTGATTTTGAATAAACTAGTCTTTACAGTAAATATAAGTTTTGCATTTTTTTTGTGTGTGTCTGTCATATTGTAGGGGCACTCACAATAATAATAAGGTGTACATAAAGTCGATTTCACGCTTCATGGTAACGTGTACATAACTATAAATTGAATTCTTTTCTACCGATCCATACTTGCAACAAAACAACAATAAATTATTAAACAATTACAAAGGTAAAACAAACCAAAATAAAAAAAATTATTCTGGAAAAAAAGTTTAAATGAATAAGTAATGTGAAGACATGGTATTCAAAGCAATAACGTTAAAGATGTTAATAATTTATTTATTTTTTGCTGGCAAATTAATGCTTAAAATTAAATATATATATTTTTTACCTTACCAGTTCGTCCACGCATGATCAGCATCGTAGCAATCCATGTAGTGTAGCACCTTGTCGGCAATTTCATGCTAATCATATCTGTTGCCAAAAAAGTCTACAAACCGGCCCTGAGGATCAAATAAAAAGATGGCAATACTGTGATCAATTAAGTAATCGTCCGTCTGCGTGTCTTCTTCGGTAGGAACTGAATAATATATACGATAATTTTTACAAGTTTGGTGAACCTGCTGCGGGGTGCCAACCAAACCAAGAAAATCAGGATGAAAGACTGACAAGTACTCTTCGATTGCCTACAAGGAATCTCTGTTAGGGTCACATGAAACAAACAAAGGCACGAACTCGTCATTTGGCTTTTTTTCTTTCACAACATTTACAACATGTGTCATACGATTTAGCTATACTGGACATATCTATGGGCAATGAGTAAACCCAAAGTAGAAAAACGTTCATTTACCAAGAAACGAGGCCTGTGAAACTGGCCTTCCTGTACGTGTGTTGACAAGTACAAATGGACCACCGAGAGCAGGCTTTCCTCTACTCTAAACGTGTACGAATGCACTTCCTTCTTTACCGAAGTACCGACGTCGTGCTCGTTTAGCACCAAAGTACAACGTAACCACACATAGAAAGGCAACTGAGCCTCATTTTATCATTTTACGCAATGCTGCCTTGTCTTTCTCAATTTATGATTGTTACTAAATGTCTAATTCATTAGTATTTGTATAATTGTTAGGTGCATCACCTTTGCATTGTTGCTTGCTGTCTTTGTGATCACGTTTGTTAGTGTTGATTGTAGACTTGTTATCAGTCAACTAATCAGCTAAATTATCATTTTTACTTCCAAATGAACGCTTTGACATATACAGCATAACTGGTTGTGTAGAATAATAATTAGTGCACTACACGCTGGACTGGTACAGCGTTAAAGATGGTCTGGTACACGACAAGTGCATTTTCATACTATTCGTGCATTTTACATTTTATATGTACTTAGAACAACTTATTTTACCTGTTATGTAAGTTCAAATGGCACGACAAGTAAATGAAGGGTACATCAGTGTGTCTGGTCAAAGAAAAAGTCTACGTACAACCACTCTAAAGGAAAAACAAAAATGAAAGTGAAATAAACAATGATGTTGATATAAAAACATTAATTAAAGTCAATTGATTATAATTTTGAACTTTATGTTTATCGTAAGTAAATGCATGTCTAGTCACATACGAGTTTGTTAGCGGTATTACCGTCAAATTTTATAATTAAAATTATCTTTATATATTGTATTGTATAATTAATATTGTCGCAGCACACATAACTTAGTTGATCAGTTTTTATTTGTTTTACCTATAGAAATGTATATATAAATAATTAGGTGTATACTTATTACGTTAACTGTAATACAGATAATGGATTTACAGAAATATATGAACGGAAGCAATAAAGTTATAACAAGAGTATGTGTGTTAAAAAAAACACAAGCAACTTTGATGTATATTGAAATAAACACAATAAATTATTTTTGTTGAAAAGTCAAAATTTGGCGATACAAACGCATAATACAAATATATAAGTAAATAAATAAATTACTAAATGTATATATATTTGCTACAAAAAGAAAAAAAAGGTAGATGAGTATACAAGACTCGAAATAATAAAGCTGATCTGTGAAAATGTAATATTAATTTCTTTATGTTATATGTAGAGTTGTTTATTACATATAATTTGTGTAATTACTGTCATTCTGTGCCTGATTATATGATACGTTTTCAATCTGACGTGGCAGCATGTCTTCTGTTGCACATTGTAGCACATTGACTACTCCTGATTTCGTTTTGATTAATGTGCGCGGCTTACCAGGAATGCGATGTCGTAAACGCCATTCATCGTATTTGCGATCATAATGTGTATCTAGCTTTTATTTTATTTTTTATAATCGTTCCTCTACAGTTGGTAGTGGTTTCTAATTAACAACATAATAATTATCATCATCAACATCATCATCATCATCATCATCATCATCATGTAATTTTTTACAATTATTTAAATTACTTTCGCACTCCTTGTTATCAGTATCAGCAGTCACATTAACATTTGCACAAAGCACTTACACTTGTGAAATTTTTTTGCTCTTGCTAAATTTTGTTGTGGTAGTAGCATTATCGTTCATCTTCTCATGTTATAAGTCATACAGAGCCACATTAGAAGCGGGTGCTACTTTCTTTGATAATACCTTTGTACGTTTTGTAGGCGATAAAGTAGAATCAACATTCTTATTATTTATGAGTTAATTTTGTGTGACATGTTTATCATTGAAAGTAAATTTTTCTTCGCAGTAATCGTCAACTAAGTGCTGAGTAGCAGCAGTAGGAGTAGAATCGTTAACTTTATCATTCACAACAGGAAAGCGTTACTTTGACTACACTTTTATCGTTTATTCATTATAGCATAGTGCATCTTGCGATAAAAAATTTGTAGACGTATACTGCTCAATCGTTTATTAGCGGCCTTGGTACTATTAATATTAATTGTACAAGCTACTTTTCAATGTGCGTGACATTGTCTACAAAAGCAATAAGGATTTTTATAAGGGAAAAAAAATGATTATGTATATATAATTTATATATCTTACATACAAAGTCTTTCAAATATATATATATATTTTTTTTAACGTACTAATAAATTTTATTAGGTAAAATAAAAACGTTGATATTACTCTTAGTTATTGTCATAACATCACTGTCACACATTTGCAAAGAGTTATCTTGTAATCGAAAATGCAAACTTGAGTGTACAGGTTTTTTTCGGAAGAAAAATATGTTGTGATTTAAGGGTATTGTTGATAATTGAACAAATCGCAAAATTATTAACAATAACTCTACACTAAAAAATAACACAGCAAAATAATTAATCAGTCATTGAAATTATGCTTTTCTTTTCAAATTACGTTAACGATATTAATCATAGTAAAATGATATTAAACACATCACTTACTCACTATCAATGAAGTAGATATTGATGTTAGTATCAATATATACATATAATATTAATTTTTTTGTGTGGCGAAGTGTAAACAAACACACCTTAATTTGAACATTCACTTTACAAGTTATTATCTTGTTGTAACTTTGTTAATAATTTCTCTGCATCATTAACCATTTCAGGAGTAACATGGCTTTCACAATCCATTCTACTTTCTCGGTCTTGTCATCTCTACTCACTAATCCATAAATCGCTGTTCATTACATTTGCACGCAATCCGGTAAGTTTATCTTTTTCTGCCTCAACTACACTTGGCAACTTCCTTCACTCCGCTTTATTTAAAAAGGAAGCATTAGCATATTTATCCTATTCTACAAAAGGCACAAAATCTCTATCGTAAAACTAACGCCGATTGATATCAAGAATATTAAACATAGTACTACGTTTTTATCGCATCGTAATGGCTGACATTACTAATCAAAGTGCACAATATACTGAAACACAAATGATGAGAACTTGCGGGAGCAAAGATCAGTTTACTCACTGAAACACACTTACTGTGTAACCTTACTAAATTATTGCTACATCTGTATTATACCATCATGCGAGCAAACGTTTGTGTCATGAATGGCGATGACGCGGCTACTAATGTCTTTTATAATTTTTTGCCTTATCTACAATTGAAACATTTCCTTGAGAACCAACTCAATTAGATACAATTTTTTTGTAAAGCTATTTGCAGAAAGCGCGTAAAATGCCAATACTATTACAGTTATGCATTTTCTACTAGTCACAAGTTTGTTCAGGTGAGTTATTTTTTGTATCTAGTTTACCAAAGAAGGGTTTGTCTGAGACCATTCGGCAGCTGGTATAAAATGGACAGGCCAAAAAAGTAATATCATGCTATCTAAACATCTTTGAAAGCGAAGAGACTGAAGTTTTATACATTAATTCTATTTTTTATTTGTAGTTTACGACAAATTTTTTTTTGTTGTAATAAATGTGAATAAATGAGGTAGTGATGGCAGTATAAAGTAGTTTATTTTAATTCGGCTAAATAAATTTATTTCAGATTATTACTTGTTTAAACAAATGCAGGAAAAAAAAATTTACTTTAAAAAAAAAGATTATGAAAGTCAACAACAAGAATAGCAATAATAATATACAACTTAGCATTAGTATCAGAAAAAGCAAACAAAACGCAAGAAGTAAACAGATATGTATGTGAACGTAAATAAAAATAATGTGATTACGTTATTTAAACAGATAAGTATCTGTACTTTTGACACTACGGACAAATAAATATGAATTATGGTACAATATATAATCGATCTGATATGAAAATAAAAAAACAACAAAACTATATTCTTTCGTGTAACTAACTACATAACTAGTTTTGATATACTAGATATAAGTAAAGTGTAAATGATATTTATTTCCCTTTTTTAGTTACATCAGTTACAATGATAAATACCTTCACTCTTTTCGTACTCCACAAGTGTTAATTTTGCAAAATTAATTTTTACGTACATAAATATGTATATAATTAATTTTCTTGTCGTTTGTAGAGTACATCAACCTTATCATTAACAAAGTGTCAAATGTTGAATACAATCTACAAAAATTAAAATACAAACAAAACTATAGTTGCAAAAAAAATTTATAGATGAGTTGATAAAGAAAGTGATTTATTGAAGCACTTTACAAACATATTGATCACAACATTTTGATGACAACATTTTTTAAAAAAAGGTATAAACAAGAATTACTCAAATCAGGTAAACTTATCAACATTTATACTTTTAATTTTCTTCATCCATGCATAGATAGTAATTACAATGTCCTAATGACTATGCAATGATTAATATTGATCTCACCAAATGCGTTGTACAGCATTATACTAAATAAGTGTTTTCTCAAAAAAAAAAATAGTGAAAAATAATGTCAAAAAACGTATACTGCAAAACAGAATAATATTCATAAGTCTTAGTATAAATAACATGTGATTTTACCAATAAATATTGGGATTTAGTATGATGTGAAATACACGATCACAAGCTTCTCAATTAACTTATATGGCAAAACTGTAGCATTATCTCAGTACCAAAAAATTTAACAAAAATGTTTGTGCGTTTACTTACACATAACTTAGTTGATAGTACTATAAAAGCTTATTTCCTGTTTACTAATATTACATCAACAATTTTGTTAGTTGTAAAGTATATTACCATAATGCTACTGCACACACATATTTTTATGTCTTTAAATAGAAAGTTTTTTTCCAATATCAATTCGTCGCAGAAGCTGTGACTTGGAAGAAAAACCGCCAAAATGTAATACATACAGGTATCATAAAGTAACACACAAAAACAAAAATATGCAAACACAAGAAGCGGAAAAATAATCGAAAACGTTGTATAATAGAAAATATTTTCTGCAAAATAAATACTGCAATCAATAACACATTATTACAAAAAAATTGACAGCTTTGTTTTTTTTGCTAGTAATTACCCTCTCTAATTTTGCAAAAGCACATGTCAAATAGTTGCTTTCTTTTTTTTTCCAATAAAATTGTCTGAGCGTTTTCCCGACGAAATTTTATTAACATTGTTTATTTTTATCAGCAACGCAAAAAAATTAAATTTAATGTACAGATTATTATGCAAGGCAATTCAGCACACACTTTGCTCATGACAAAAGTTTTACAAATTTGACGAAAATGAATTGAGCACTCCTCATAAAAGTAAATACAATTTATTACTTATGCAGCAGAAAGATTTTGTTTATACTAACACACTTTTTGAACATTACCATCATCACTACGACAACAACGATAACAATTAATTTTGTTGACTTTCTTTTCTTTACAATTTATCCTATAAAAAGCACCACGAAAGGCATTGTGTAAAGTAGTAGGAAATTGGAAAAACAGAAATTTTTATTAAGATAAAAATAAATAAATGATGTTTATAAATTAGTAGTTTTATGTTGTTTACAACTTGCTCTCTAACGCTTTTTCTTCTTCGATTAACTTTTCCTTTTTCAGTTTTTTCTTTTCCTACATCTCTTTATCATACTTCTCCTTAAATGCGATGCACAAATCAACCTCTTGTCTGCTACCCAAAAATACCGGTACGCGTTGATGTAAACGTGTCATCTTTTGATCTAGCAACCGACCAGTTCCACTTCATGCTTTACCGCCAGCTTGCTCAATGATCATAGCCATAGGCGCGGCTTCATACAGTAGGCGCAACTTGCCTTTTATTTTGTCAGCATCTGCAGGATAGCAAAAGATTCCTCCGTACAGTAACGTTCGATGCACATCTGCCACCATTGAGCCAATATACCTAGCAGAATAAACTGTCTTTTTGTTCGTCTTGAGATACGTTAAATAATCTTTGAACCAATCCTATCATTTACCATAATTACCTTCATTTACACTATAAATACTTCGATGTTTTGGTATACTGATATGCGGATGAGTTAATAAAAATTCACCTATGTTAGGATCAAGCGTGAAACCATCTACACCAAATCCACTCGTAATAACGAGATTGGTGGCACTACCGTACATTGCATAACCAGCTGACACGATTTCACAACATTTCAATGCCTGCAGCACTGCGTTAGCGTCCTCGTTATTTGTAATTTTCATGTCCTTAGGCAGCCTCCAAATGCCCCAGATAGAGCCCACAGATACGTTGGCATCAATGTTGCTGCTACCATCTAGAGGATCAAAGAAAATAATGTAATCACCACTCTTATCCGCTTCCACCACAACCATCGATTCCTCTTCTTCACTGCCTAATGCGCAAATGCACGTTGAGCTCATTAAATATGCTTTGAATGCATTGTTTGCAATAACATCTAGTTTAGCCTGTGAATCACCTGTGGCATTTGTATTCTGTACTTCTAAATAACCAAACATACCTTGCATACCAGCACGACGTATGTTTTTTTCAATAACTTTAACAGCAGTTTGGATGGCCATCATCATTAACGTGAATGCACCTCTGCTACGTGGGGGTTGACTGCGAATGATATACTGCGTCAACGTCAACGGTATTACATCTTATTTATACATGGACATTTTTTTCTCTTTCCAATGGTAACAGTAAAATTTATATTTTTATAAATTTTTTAAAACAAAAAACTTTGTATCTGATTAATATTACCAGTATATATTGAAAAAATTAATATAATTTTTGTATTGTTGAGGTAAGTGGTAAACAATAAATTAGTTGATCCGGGTGAGATGGAGTTATGCACTTGAACAAAAAACTCTTAATTTTATCACAAAAGTAATACGCAGATTTTTTACTGCCTCAAGTATATAATCGTCCTTGTAGTTTTGAATTATTTTTTCCTCGAAGAAAAAATACTATAATATAACAACACTTTAATGTTTGTGATATTTTTCTTGACAACAGTTCAATACTTGTTATCGTATAAAATGTGTGTCTAGTAATACTAGTAACTAAGTAAAAGTAGAAAGTCTGTGTAGATTTAATAATTATATTGATAAATCACAGTGATGAAAAAAATTGAGCAGAAAACTGAAGGTAAATTTGTGTCAAAGACAAACTAGGTACACATTTCTCATGTGAGATCTCATCATAACAATATATCAAATGCATGAAAAAAAATAAACTTATTCATCAAAAAGTAATATATATATTATTTTGTTTGTGGTAACGAGATTTTGTTACTAGGTTGAATTCTTGTAGGAAAATAGAAGGGTACACTGTTAGTTTTTTTTAAGTATGGAGTAGAGGGTTTCAGCGTTGTTATCGTTAATGGCATGACTTACAACGTAATATCAAAAATAAATAACAAGTAGTGGAGGGATAAAAGGTAGTTACTGAGCTTGAAGTAAATCGAATGTATATATGATTATGTAAACATACAAAGTTAGCAATATGTATTGATAACAATAAGTGAAAAAAGTAAAACTAGATTGAAAACAGAGTGTAAATTAACATATATTTATTCCTTCATAATATATTTTTCACAATTGCGTGTGTTTTTAAGTGTAAGCATGTGTATATATATTAATGAAAAAATTTCAATTATTATAACAAATTTATTTTTTGATCTAAGAATGCTGACACAGTTAAATTAACTCTATTCTTTATTTGAAAATAGGATGCACAAATAAAAAATAAAATAAGAAAATAAATCAAACAATTATAATTCATTAATAGAAATAAATTTTTTTTGAGAGAGTACGCAAATTTATGAAAATAGTGTAATATGATAAGTTCATTCAACTGCTAAACACCAAGATGAGAGTGCTGTAACGGCAGAAATGGAAAAATTAAGAAACAGAGACACGCAATAGCGCACATTAATACATATACATATATTCTTGAAAGGTGTCACATTTTTAAAAAAACAAGATAATAAAAATAATAACGAACTATTAAAATAAATTTTGATCAGCATAAATAAATATCAATAATCAAGGAAAGTAATAGAAACGAACAAAACAAACCAATAACAATAGTATGAGTGCAATATATATTTTTATTAATTCAGATAATTTCGTTTAATATCTTGCAGTTTTCATGACATCAAATAAGTTATCACATATTATGTTTGCAAAGACTTATTATGTAGTAATTGCAACTAATTTACAGATGCAACATCGAAAAATAGCAGTAGCACGAAATACGAAAGTGAAAAGTTGATATCAAAAGAAAAAAAAAAAGAGGAAAATAACAGCAAGAAGCGGCAAAAGCTGTAACAGAAGAAAAAATTTTCTAGTAATGAAGACAGTTATGAAAGAAACCCTCACAAATATTATTAACAACAAACTGCCTTAAATGCGACAAAATAGTTAACGAAGTGCCTAATCAGAAAATACACTATTTTGTAAAGAAACAAAAATGAAGAATGTAAAAATTATATTTGAAACAAATAGAAAAGTCTAAAAAGAATGGAATGATTTATATTTATTTTTTTTTGCAGTAAACTTCTCGTTTCAATACTACCTCATCACATATATGTATATTATACTTTTATGATATTGTAATATGCACGCATACATGCACTCTGAGAGGGAGGAAAAAGGTATGTGAAAGCATTCTGTACTATCTTTCCACACTTGTATAAATAAAATTTCGCGGAAAAAAAAAGAAAAAAACCCAATAAATTTCACATTAATCGTTGTTACATATACCACAAAAGTATACGCCAATATTTCAAAGATTTGCAAGACAAAATATTTTCCATTCGTAAAATTATTGTTGGATGTAACATTATAGTAGTTTAGTATCATTTATTTTTGAGATTAAGTAATTTGGGTTATAATTTGTTATCTTTTTTTCTTGTTAGTAAGTGAAACAAATAGCGGTTTGTTAGCAAATAACAATTACAAACAGTAAATTCTTTTCCTGCTTTCACTCTAACTCTCTCTCTTTTTTCCGACGTACAAGAAAACAACGTTCTTACTAAGATAAATACAAATAACATATTATGTATTTGAAAAGCTTTTTTATGTGTACGAGCAAAGTAGTTATCATCTATTTGCATAACGATTTTCTCTTTTTTTTTTAATGTATAGCCATCAATAATGGTATTGCTAATATTATCATTCTATAAAATAAAATCATGTAGGACAAAAAAGATATAGCAATAGTAAAATAATCAAGCGTATTTGAAAAAAGAAATAACGGAAAATAGAATGTGTGAAGGGTGTATTGGAAAGAATGAAAAAGTGATAGTCAGAATGGAAATAAGCGGAAAAAATGTAAACAAAGTAAATTTAGTGCTATCCATGATGTGTATATAACAGTGTGACATGACATAGAAGGAGAAATGTAAAAGAAAAAAATAGAAATATATAGAAAAATTTATTTATTTTAGCACTGAGAATGTATAATTGATTGCTGCTAATTCTGTAGATAGATACGCACTAATGTGTATGTTTGAATGTGTAAACAAAAAAAAATGCAAATAAATAAATACACCACGTACCAACGACTAGAGCGAAAATAGAGCATTTGCCTATAAAGTAACAACTTGTAACCAAATAAAATAAAGAAAGTGATATTAAAGAAAAAAAAGAAAATTGTGTACGTGTATGCATATACAGTTAAAAAAATTGAACAAAGGCAACAAACTCAAAACAACAACAACCAACCAGTAATCAAAATTTTTAAAATCAACAAATGAAAAAGGCTATTTGAAAAGGTATTAATGCAAATGTACAATAACATATAACTATATATATATTTTGTTGTAACAAATTTAATCACTATTTTTGATATCGCAAAATAATTAAGCTTTATCTTTTGAATAAAGTCTGAAAGTGCTAAAATGTACTTTTGCATCAATACAGCAGAAAGCAAATAGCCTTATTTGCGCATAACTTAAATAAAATTACAGTCACTGAAACCGTCATTATATTATATTTTTTAAAAAAAGATAGATGTCACGTGTTAAACCTACACGAAAACATATATTAGGTGCATCATGATATACTTATGCTATGTAATACAGTTCACATATATTACTTTTTTGATATGAATGTGTAATTTTCAAACTACATAAGAGCGAATAACTTCAACGTTACAGCTGTTAGGTTCGAGATTACATATTTTGCTTCAGTCATTGTAAGAAAAATGTTTATAGGTCAACGAAATACACAGCAAACAAAGTTCACTGGGTTATGAAGGTAATGTACACTTATTGAAATCTGAATTCACCTATTGATAACAAGTAAATTGTTGAATAAAATAACAAGGACAACAACAAAAAAATAACACAACAAAAACGGTGTTAATTGCTGTAATTACCTACCTTTTTAATTACTTTGAAACATGTATTTTTGACGGACTTATGATTTCTTTACCTTCACTGCAATCTCTTTTTCCACACATACATTAGCAAAAATACTTTACAACTGCAGGATAGAAGTGCCTATTATAGTCTACAAATAAATGCTATATTATTGAATTCAGTGTGACAGAATTTGTAATTTGATAATGCATAGCTATTCTTATCTTCACAGATATGTAGTGCATTATTGTCAAAATATAAAATAAAAAAACTGTAATATTTTTTTTCTTGGCAGCAAGGCACTCTTTTCTATTAAATCGTATAATTCGTACACTATGTGTACACATTAAAAAACAATATTATATAATTTTCACTTGCAGCCATCGTACAATATTGTGTGTGCAACGTAAAAATAATATAAGCTTACAAAGCAGTACGCATTTGGGTTATTTATGTGTAATTAAGTGGCGCAGCTAAATCAATGTTATGCATAGACACACAAAAAAACAGCACACTACAAATTTTGGAAAAGCTTCCTCTTTACTTCCGCAAGAAACAGACGAATAATTAAATAGACGCACAAACTAAATAAAAAGTTACAGTTGTAAATTGTATAGTAGATTGAATTCTGTTTAAAAGAAAAAAAAATTAACACCCTGATGACTATCACGAACACGTTCACTAATATCAAAATCATAACACTTATCTATTATTTACAGTAAAACAAACGAAAATGAAAGTCGGAGAAAACAGCTCACAAAAAAATTTACTACCTTTACAATTTTACACTAGCAATAAAGTACAATTTAAGTAAATGAAAATATTTCGCAGTATTCACGTATCTGTCAAATATAGTGTTATAGTACTGATTTATGCACCAAAAATTATATTCTTGTGTTTATATATGTATGTGAAACTCACATATTTAGAAAAAGGCGGAAAAATACAACTTTATAGCTCGAGTTCAATAATTCTTTACAAAAAATAAATGAAAAAAAGGTTGGAAAAACAAATAAACAAACAATCAAATAGTAAAACATCACATGAGAGTAAGACAGAAAGTAGTTGTGTCCACTGCAGCACTACAATAACACATTGACATAACGAATAAATTAACTTTGAAAAGTCACAAGTATATTTAGTTAAATTTTTTAGGGGTTGAGCCAGGTTTCATTAGCTTGTTCAGCATATTTTAAGGTAAAAGAAGCAAAAGTAGATTTTTTATTAATTTTAATACAAATTCTCTTAACTTCATTGCGATCCGACTTGTCGCCTGTAAATATCGCTGTTAAGTTGTGGTTTACTATTATAAGTGCTATAACTGTTATTATTATTATTATTGTTATTGTTATTACTATTAGCATTCTCACTAGTGCTGATGGCACTATTCACACCTAATACTGTATTTTTGAAATCTGCTGGGGATTGATAGTTTGCCTTTGCATTTCCAGCGCTGACTGGATAACTTAACATCGGCTGGTTGTAGTTACTATTACGCTGTGCTAACATATTTAAGCTACTCACATTGATACCATTGTTGTTGATGTTCTTACTACTGCTGATGGAATTGTTATTGCTGTTGTTGTTATTATTGTAATTGAATGGAATTAAATTGTTGTTTAAGTTGGCATTGTTACTGCTGTTGACAATATTTGTACTACTACTATTATTGCTGTTAATATTGTTGTTATTGTTTGTGCTGTCAAACGCTTTGTTTGCGGTTGTGTTAAAATTGTTTGCTGAGAGTGGGAAAAATTTGCTGTTATTAGTGGTATTATTGGTACTACTGTTAATGTTACTATTATTATAGATTATATTACTTTTATCATTATTATTATTGACAGTATTATTAACATTACTCGTAGTAAAACCACTAATTGCATTCGAACTGGTCAAGAGTGTTGATGTCAAGTGGTTGCCTGGAATAAACTGGTGAATCTGCTGCTGTGATTATTGTTGTTGAGGTAGAAAACGTACCGGCTAAAGCTGAGGCTGTGGTTGTGGTTGAGTCTGTGATTAAGGCTGTGGCTGTGGTTGAGGCCTGTGTACTGAACCATCTTCCTATACAATAAGGGATGTATTTGGGTTAGTAGTCTTGATCTCATCCATACGTGAAAATTGTATGTCTAACGTAAACGTCACACTATCGCCCAGTGTTACAGGCTGACCTTGTAAAATATTCTTCACATGCTCCGCACCTTCTTGGTTGTCAAACTGCACCAACGCCTGTACACGGTTGTGATTGTACTGGCTGCTTTCGTTTTTAGGAAGTACAACAATCTTCTACACATGCCCATAACGTTAGAAAATTTGATACACAATTTCTGGTGTTATCTGCGCGGCGGCAGAGACGTCGTAGCGGGTGTTGAACATGGACACTAATAACGTTTTGCTAACGTGATGAGTTGCCGTTAACGTTTGATGATTACTGTAACGAATATAGACTCGACGACCATCAATTTAAGCATAACCCACCTCACGAAAGAAGTCTACAATGTCTTGGGCGCTCTTTACGCTATCCATTTACACCAATGCCTGATTCATCTGTCTAAGCATGACAATTTGCGTAATATTACCAAAATTCTGCACTAAGTTCTGTATTCCAAGTTGTGTGACATCGGGTGTAACGTTTCGCATGTGAATAACTCGACTAACATCACCCACGTCATTGTTGCGATTTCGTTGAATCCGTGGTTGAGTTGCGGCTTGCATTGAGAGGGATTGATATGGTAGAAATTGTTGTTGCTGCTGCTGTTGTTGTTGCTAAAATGCCATGGGCATCTTCATTGCTGAGCCTGTATTCAAAGTTGTGCTCCTTTCGCTTCATGGCATGTTTTGTTGTGGGTACGATGCCAGTGACGAAGATTGCAATTGTTGTTGCTGTTGCTGTTGCTGCTGCTGCTGCTGTTGCTGTAACAAAGTATTTGTCATTGCAGGAATGGACTGTGGTAAAGTCTTTGACATCATCGTTGTTGAATTATTTGGCACATGTGCACTTGGCACAATTGCATTCGATGTCATAAACGGCTGAAACGCAGTAAAAGATCGTTACTGTGACAACGACGGCAATTGCTGCGAGGTAGGCTGACGCATTTGCAGAGAGATTGCAGATAAACTGCCATGTGATGGGGTATTTACATTACGAGGAATGTTGGCTGTATTTCCGTTGTTGATAACTGCAATAGATGAGGTGCTATGTTGCTCAGGTGAACGAATTGCACCATACTGTATCTGTTGTTGTTGTTGTTGTTGTTGTTGTTGTTGTTGTTGTTGTTGTTGCTGATGTTGAATTGTGTTTGATAGGTTGTTTTGAGGTTGTACGTTTTGTGCATATGATACTTTGTTTGGACTACCATACATTTGATTTGAAGTAAATGGTTGACTGTACATTGCAACGGATAAGATCTTTTTTAAATAAAAAAAATGGAATGTTTGTATAAAGTAATGTTTTTTGTTGAATGAAAATGTAATATAGAATAAAAAGTAAATGAGAACAAACAAAAAATAACTGTAATGTGCTTGTGAATGAGTTTTGATTCGACGCTCAGCTATAAAGGAAAAAAAGGTGTACGCTGTAAATTTTGAATACAATAAGTTGATAGAGTAAAATTAAATTAAATTATTTTAAAAAAAGTTGTCTTGAAAAAAAAAAGTAGTTTACATTACATTTCTATTAATCTGATCAGCATTTCAAATAAATTTTGTATATTTTATATGTGTAATAATATCAGTAGTGTAGAGTTTAGAATTACTCAGTGCGTATTTACGTGCAAATGTCTACCTTTAAATATGTGTGTCTATGCTTTGAGATATATTTGAGAAACTATATATGTACGAGTAGAATCAATGTTTTTTTCTTTGTTGATGTAATGCACAAATTACAGTAAATCAAGAAAAAAGTAATTCTATTCTGTTCTATAAATTAAAGTGTGTATGTGTAAATATCTATGCTAAAACAAAATTCATAATAAAAAAACATTAATTTAATTAATATTTTTTTTATTATTGATTACATAAACTCATCTTGCAAGTTGATGATTCGATGCACAATACTATCCTTTCTTCGACATTGTTGACGTGCCTCAAATATGTTTGCTGGGTGATGAAAACTATATTTCGAAACGGACAATGACGGTGATGTCTACAACTACTAGTATACATTGTGCGAGGAAGAGTATTGTGGCACTTTCTGTCAATCCCCACGCACTTTGTCATCACTACGCACTCTTGTTTGCCGTTTGTTTGCCTGCAATGATGGTTGTCGGTGTGTACTATACATTGACAAATCTGGCACGTTATGTGCAGCTCGATTTTTTGTTTTGGTATATTTTGCCACTTGTGGTTTAGATTCACGGAATAAAGAACGTAAACTTATGTCTTTTTACTTGTTAGATGATAAATGCTGTTTAAGGTACACATCATCATCATCATTATCTTCTTCCCTTCGGCTTTTTGTGTTTCTTCTGCTATTATTGGACTGCACTATATCAGGTTGATTAAGTATTTATTGATGTCTTTACGATTAAACTTGCAAGTTTAGTTTCGGTGTTTGCTCGTTTGCAAAGGAAATTACAGGCTATTAAGCCACATTAAAATTCACTTTTTTGCGAATGTTTGGTGAAGTCTTTATTACTGATGAATATTATGCTTTCTACGTATTGCTTTACTGTTTGCTTCTAGATTATATATTATTGCGAACGGCGTCGCTGCTACCATTTTCATTGTTCATTCTATTATTACTGTTTTGTTATTGATTGATTGTTTGATTAGATGTCGCAAATCGCTAATAAGGTGGCGCTACCAATACATATTTCTCTATCTGACTAAGTTGCATCTGTACACGTTGAAGGTCTACTTGTAGACTGTTGAGCAGTCGTCTGTTTTTATTCAAGGCATTGATAAGCTGTTAGCTTACAACAGGAGAAGTTGATTAGGGAAAAGACGCGTAAGTTATCGGTGATGATGATGACGATGATGATAATTTCATATCAATGTTAGTTTGATAATACTTGTTGTTAGCATTACTCATATCAGTGAGTAGATTGCTTGTGTGATGCGATAAAGAGCGTCGTACATGATGTAAATCAATTTCAATGCACCTAACTGAGCTGCTCATGCGCGATAGCTCGTCACGCAATAATGCTACTTACCGCAATGCAGTTTGCAACTATTGATGCTATTTAACTATCGGCTTATTGGCTTTATGCATATTAGCTTTAGTATCATTATTTTTGTAATAGAACTGCTTCTATTAGTATTACATTTTTGTTTTCAATATGTCCTAATCTTATTTGCTATTTAGATTACTTTGTTAGGTAGACAATACATTAACAGAATTAGCACTGCTCAAATGTTGCGTTCTATTGTTAATACGTTGCTACAGTGCGGCTAATTGGATGCGCAGTTGTGCAATTTCCTGTTCTTGCGCTTTTATCTAGTGCTAATATACTTGCTATGATTGTGCTGATGCAATGTGTTTATTTGCATTTACTCCGCCTGGTGTGTTAACATGTGACTTTGTAATATCTATGTCGTGGTGAACATCTTGATGGTGTGGAGATGTATATGAGAGAGTTTGGTGTGATGAGCGAAGATTGTCAATGAGTTGTTTACATCGAGCTCGCAATAACTACGCTTCACGTTAATCAAAATTTTATAATGCACGTTTATGTTCGATTTACATATTAATATTATTACTGTTATTACTATTGATAATATTACTATTAATATTATTAGTATGATCATCATAGCTTTTGCAGTGATGTTGCTGTAAAGTGAAAGCTGGGCCATGAAGTGGTGCATCTGTTGAACCTTCTTTACTTTGCAGCAAATGTGTGTAACGTTAGAAATCAGCCATTTATTATGCATTTAGCACTTTAACATTTTGTGCACTACTAGTAAATTGACGTTAAGAAGTTTTAGGCATAGATGCGTTGTGTTGTATTTATTTTGTCAATTATTGCATTGTCCCTGTATAATTTATTGTTGCATTCTAACGTAATTTTGCACTTTTCTACAGATTACACTTTGCCTGTAATTGTTATTCCTAAGATAATGTTGTTGGTGTGTATCACCATGGTAGAGATTTTAACAACATCTGTTATGCACTTTTATTTTGTGTGTCAACATTTGTCAATTTATTAATATTTTATGTGACAAATGTGTTTCTGTTGTTATTAGACATTTCCAACTAAATCTGTTATTTACTTTTAGCTGCAAATACTTCGTGGTTATTTGTGGTTTCTGCTTCTACTTGTTTTTACCGTTGTTATTGTTGTTATTGTTGTTTTATGGACGGTGGTGATGGGGCTCGAAGGTGAAGCAGTATTGGAGGAGGGTGTTGAAGCACCGAAGATGCCGGTAGCGGCGGTGGTTGCAGTTTTACTTTTAGATTTGTCACACTCGTTGGCAAGTGACGTAATTAGTTTCTTTAAATATTTGATGTTTTTTGTTCACTTTGATTGGCAAGTAAATTGGCGCATGTTTGCAATTGCACCTTGCGAGGTGTGTGCTACGGAGAATGGCAAGAAAGCAAAAATGGATGTGGTATGTGATCTTTGCCTTGAATTTAGGAAATGTTATTAGTATTTGAAGTGGGCAATGGACAAGCAGCTTAAAGGCAAGACACTAAACCAATATCACGTTCGGCTCGTACCCTTTCTGCCTTTTTCCCTGGTTATTGTGAAAAGTATTATGAAGGTGTTTGTTGTAACGTGTTATTAGGTAGCGCAGTAACGCGAGTAAGGTGTAATAATTTTAGCGGGCCGTACAACAATGAATCGGCAACAATCTTACCTTTTCTGCGTTATTGTATGGTATACTCTTTTTCAAGATGATCATACTTTCTTCTTACATTATTATGCTTTTGACACTTTTTCCCTTATTTGCTGCTGTGCATCGGTGCAAAATGAGTATTGCAGTGACAATGTTTGCGTTTCTTTGTGACGTTATCGTGAATTCGTTACTGTGGTTGTTAATACAACAATGCACACTTTTTGTATTATTTGTGGTGTTTGCACAAATGATGACCGTTGGGAGTATTTGTAGTGGTAGTAAGATCACTAAAACTTTGATCGAACTATTATTTTTATTAATATTATACGTTTTACTTCATTCATTGATGAATATCTTAGTCTTATTATGATGTCAAATCGATTTTGTCATTACTACCTCATTTTATGTTGGCCATTGAAGTTGCTTTTGGTATTTTGTCATGCACTACAAATGTGCTTGTACTTATTATACTTGCAGTCATTGAAGAGTGTGTTGAAACTGTTGTCAAGTCTGATGTATTTGTTGTAACAGACGTGGCGGTGTCAGAAAGCGGTGAGGCACTCGAATCTACACAACTGTCATTCGAAGAGATAAATGTAAATTATACTTTTTGTTGTATATTATCACTTTTTTTCTAATCATGGTTTAACTTTTTGTAAACTGATACATACCCGTTTACATTACTGTCAACAACACTCTAAACTTATTGCTCATCAATTGTCATCATTGCCGTCTCGTCTGTTGCCTTTCACCAGGCGACATTGCTTTCTGACAAGTAGGTTAACATTTACCTTTTCGTATTATTATTTACGTTATTCGCTTTATTGACATCATCAATTTCAATTTTGGACTAAATCACTGCATCGCTTACTGAAAGTTTTACGTTGTTACCGTCATCAAATTTAGTTGAATTAATATTATTGTTGTTTTGCAACGTTATAGCGTATGACTACACGGCATGCAATACATTATCAATTGCTTTCGACTCTGTTAACTTCACTTGTTACACGTGAGAAAGTGGCTTTTTTCTCTATTACTTAGAAGTGTAATGAGCATTACACACTTTTTCATCTGCTCTAGTGCCTTTGGCTACATTATCAATTTAAGGTACATTCAATGAATGGTCATGTACATGTTAGTCCACTTTTTCATGTAACTCAATATTCACATTGCTTGTTGCATCAACGCCACTCAGTGTACTAGATTTACTTCACAGAGCAAAAAGAGGCATAGACAATACGTTAAATTAGCCAGAAGTGCCTATAGTCTACGCTCATTGTTTTTGTTCCTTGTTGTCAATTCTTGTGTCAATTTCACTACTTTCTACTTGTCTTGACCGTCACGAGTGGTACTGTACACGAAAATTGTCAATTCGATTTACATAGTACTCCGTCACTAACTTTAGTATAGATGGCATGTATTATATTTGTAATAAGCACTCAAATTATTACAGTCGATTAGCTTTGTCTATATTACTCTTCACTACATTGTAGTTTTCTGCAATGGCTTGTTAATAGTGCATTTCACTTTTTGTAATTAAATAATGGTAAGTGACTTATTTTCTTTGTGTTTGAGAATTATTTTCATTGTCTACATAATTAAAAGCCTAACTTTGCAATTTGTGAAGTAATTGACCCAGTTTGTCCTCACTCTATTGCAATCATACTTTTTCATTATAATAACATTACTGTTCATCATTATCTTGTGTTTTTCGTAAAGAGCAGTGTTCATTAATATTAATATTATGGTAAACGTCCTCTTTATAACATCTATTTATTAACGTTTCAGTTCAATCACATAAATTATGATGCAAAGATCACAATGTCGCACTTACTTGTGATGATGACAAGGATGACGGTAATAATGTACATAAACTTTACTCCTTTTGCTGCACTTGCTACAGTTCAGGGTGAATAGAGGAAAGTGTTAATTTCACAAATTATAATACTACCTTGCAAGAAGAAAACTTATTTACTGTCACATACAGTACGTCAAGGAACAAGAATAGTGCACGCGAAAGAGCTGCAGAGTGCAACTAGTAATGAGAATGACGATGCAAGTGCAGCGAGTGCCAAAATGTCATAAACGCAGAAGTGCAGCTGTAAAGTTTATTGCATATGGGTAGTAAATGAACCTACTCCAAAACTTGTGACTTTGTCGATTGAAGGGACATAATAACATTAGTAAGTGCATTGATCGCTGCGTGCACTAATTTTTCCTGTTCTGTGATGTATGCTACGAACAAATAACGCCGAAAGCACAAGATAAGCTAGATTGAGAATACCGTGATATGATCATCAACCGTCTATTAAATTTAATCGTGATGACTACTACCAACGTCAAGATGCGTAGTTTCACTTTTTTTTGCATCCCGTTGATTTTATTGTGATTGATACGATCGTTCAGTGGTGTAAAGGTAACTTTATGCAATTTGCTTCATAGAAAACGGCAATACATCAAGTAATTGCGATCACAAGTGTTACATTACTTGTACAGCATTATCAAGATGACTGTTTTGATAGTCATCACGCAACGAAAAATTGAACCTAACAGTTTATTCCTTATAGTAATCATTACCACAGTAATTGTGTAAATTTAGCATAAGAGCTTGGTGTTTAAAACTAATGTTGTCATTTGTCATCGATGAGTTAAAATTATTAATTGGTGCATTACTCTCAGAATGAATATGTTGCAAACACATTTACTTCACTCTAATCGCTGATCATTCCATGTGGTCTTGAAATAATGACATGAGCTATTTAGTACGTTGTTGTAAAATGCATAATACTGGTAAAAGCATAAACTCTTTAGATACTTTGAGTGAATTTTATATCAAATTGAATACACTTTTATTGATTATCTCATCATACAAGCAAAAATTGTTATTATCAGCACAAATGCTTATATTTTTGCAATTTGTTAATTATGATGACGATGATGATGATGATGATGATAACACTAATCGTGAAATTACCGCTAACAAAGGGTAGCTTTTTATATACTGATCGACACTATTGCTGCTGTTACCTTTTCACTTATCGTATGTTTTATTGTATGCCAATTTATATGTGAGCAGCTCACTCAACATTTACTGAGCAGACATATCTAATCACGAGCCAATGTAATGTATTAACAAAGCATCATTAAATATACTTGTTATACACTTACTTGTTCGTATTCATGATGTAAATCACTGCACATCAGCCAAATTACCACACAAATGTACATGTTACATTAATTGAGGGATGCAGTGCCAACGTTAGGTAATGTTAATGCTTAACAGTGCTAATGCTAACATTTGTAAAGACATTTAATCGTAGTGTATTTCAGTGATACTCGTATTAAGATTATGTGATAGAAAGTAATAGGACAGCAAATCCGTGCTTCAAATCAATCCTTCTTTGTAATCATCATAATTGTCAAAACAAAATGGAGTAACATCAACTACAAAACGAGCATTCGGTATTGCACTGGTTGTGCAAATTATGTTATTATTATTATCAGTATTAGTACTATGGTTAATATTAACATACACTTGTACACCTATGCACGATGCTAAGAGAACAGTTCCTAGCACGCCACTCATGTCACTCGCACTACGTACATGTTTGCTTTTATTACATATATTTGTTGCGTCTAGCGAGGTTGATAGTGTATGGTTGTCTATTTTATTCACAAACGAACGCGTTAACACGACAATATTCACCCGTTCCTGCAAACCATTCAAAGTAAACGTTGCCAATGCACTGAGTTATTGTTAGTCACTTTGCTCAAAAACATTAATGTGATTTATTGCGTCAAAAGTATTATTATGCATATCATTGTTCTTACAATCATCACCATCATCGTCGTCATCATTTGTCTTGGTAAAATCATTATGTTAAGATATACTATTTTTACCTCTTGCGTCTTGCAATCTACAATTATTATCACTTTCCTGCATTGGTAATTCAAATTTATTATTACTTTGTCCTTTACCTTGACTTTTATCATTCTCTCAGATAGCATATTTGCATTTCACAAACGGCACACTGAAAGTGAGAACTCATTTGCAGAAATCGCTAGCACAACACGATAACAACGAACGAATAACCAACATGCGCAGATCATATTTTGTATATGTGTACTTCTTTACATCACCTTTTTGCTTTTCTTCTGCTTGACTAATGCAAAAAAGCAAGTTTACTGCGTAATTAACAATATAATAGTGTTTGATAACAACTTACATTACATCATGTAATTTCAGTCATTGTTGGCGTTTTGAAATTTACATAGTGTACGCTCAGATAATATTTCATTACTATTCGCTTGCGAAGTGATAAGACTGAGCCAATCATCGATGCAACAAGAACAATAACTGATTGCACCATGAATTTGACTTTAGGCACATAACGTAATGTGTGAAAGTCTAAAACAATGCTGTCAAGCTTAATATATCACTCTTGTCTTTTAACTTTCATGACGAATTGACTTGCTACGGCACATGTTTTGAATGCTGCACTTGTCTTAATCACTGCTATAGCATCTGCTACCTCGTTTGTTTATTAGTTAGCATTTTCAGAGTTGTAAATCAATGCTGATAATGCACTCGACGAGTAAACTATAATTAACACGCTGTGCGCAAAATCAGCTCGCGATGAAGTTGTTTTGAGAGAACAAACTGAACTTCGCAATGATTAGGTACACACTACATTCATTTGGCAACAGGCATAGATCAGGGTATAGATCGTAATTCAGTGCCAACGTACTGAACAAAAAAGAAGATAGCCCTGTGCAAAGAAGGTAAAAGTAACATCACTACATTTGCCCCAACAACGTAAAGTTGTAGAGGAGTAGAATTTACATCTACAATTACATGTTACAGTGTATGTTGAAGTCATTGAATAGCGTCTACACCATCAATAATAACTTGTATGCACTCTCCGCTTTTATCTGTCACAGTACCTTTATTAATTTTATTTTTTTTAGCATTGTATAATTTCGTGTAATCTTTTCAAAGCATAGATGACTTTGCTTAGTTCTGGCTTTTGCTTTTCTCCTCTGTAACGGTACCGTTGCACTGTTAAAATGCCAACATATTATATGATTGTTAGTGTCTGTGAATGCTTTGCATAAATACAAGAGTAAAAACACTTCCTGTAGGTCGACTTGAACATATAACTGAAACACTATTTATGCTAATAACGCACTCACTCTACAAATTTTACTGCGTCATCTTACTTATCAAAGCATGATATTGTAAGCGTTGAGAATGAGAATTGAAATTTTGTTAACGACTTTGATTTGCAAAATTACTCTTGTCAAGCAAATTAATACTCCCTAGCTTATTATTATTATAGTATAAACGCAAAGTTCTACACCGACACTGCAAATGTGCATTAGTCTTTGTATTTTCTCAGTCATCTACGTTGTATGAGGCTAAATGCAGAGCATTTCGTGAAGGAATTTTCAACGTCAAGCAAATAATGTTCAAATCCTTGTCATGACACATAGCAAAATTTTTTCTAAGTATGTTTATTTCTTAATAATTTATTAGAAAAAATTAACTACCAAATGTATACCTTGTCGGACGATCGTTAACTAATTGATACTCAGTAACATGTAAAATTATTTGAGCCGTAGCACATTACAGTTATCTGTGTGTATATGAAGAATTTTGTTGTAACTACACCTATTACTGCTATTCATAACGCTGCTATAAAAGTGCATTGTTATCTAATACTGTAAAATTAGCCAACAAATCAGATTGTATTAACTGAGAAAGAGTACATTCGTTTGTATATGGTGAAGTTTGTGACTTGTGTACAATTTTGATTTCCGTTTTCCATTATAACACATACTTGTTGTGTGTGCATGATGCTATTGAATACAGAGGAAATGGTGCACCTATTTTAGTCTCCTCTTCATCATGCAAAGGTAAAATAAACCATTGGCATGCGTTACATTAACGTAACTTGTTTTTTGATGCAGGCATAGCATTGCCATCAGTAAATTTTGATGCGTGTATAATGGAACTACTACGAAGAGATGCAAACAGGGAGGATGGCGTTTTATATAATTTATGTGGCATTAATGAGAATGTTGATGACGGTGATGCTGATTGAGGCTAAAGTTACACTGATAGAGATGTTCTCTACAGCACTATTTATCCTACTAAAACAAGCTTTTTTCCATTTTCCTTAATAATTACAGTTGCAGATATAATAAAGGCTAAGCACCCGCTATCATCTGCACTTCCGCAATAACGAAAATGAAAGTGCTGTATGTCAAGATCACCAAGTTTTATATGCATCGATTGAAAATTTTTGTCACGTGTAAAAATTTATTAAAACTTACTGCGAAGTTGTGAGGAAAAGTTGTACGTGTTACAAACGGTAAACTGTTATTTTGCTTTTTGTACATCTTTGTTGTCATGCTACATAAGCATGAAGTTAATGCTTTTTCGCTTATTTGAGTGATAGAAAACTGCGGTGAAATTGTACGATTTTGCTGCCGCAATAATGTGTTTGCCCACATTTTTCGGTACTCCATCAAGAGCTGTAACTTTAATACTTCTTTTCTTCTGAAGCAGGATATAAACAGTATTGCTTTTAATAGTATTATCATCTTTCGTTTTAATTTATTTTTCTCTTTACTTTCCAGACCAGAAAAGCAAAGATTGTTTGCGTGAATCGAAAACTTATATTGCAAACTATGTTGACAGGCTATTTGTTACTTATCTTTAGCGCTAAACATTATTGATCATAAACTGTTGATTTTTGCAAAACTATTTATTTTAATTATTCTCAATTTTTACTAACTTTCTACTTTGCTACTACTTGACATTACATAAATAAGTAGAAATACTACCTACAATATTTGCAACACTCTAATTTTTACCACTATAATGCTACAGTGTTGCAAAAGATGATAATTTCAGTTGCTTCTGTGTCATTGACATTGTCTATATTTACTTAAAATATTTTTTATAAAATATGCGTTTATAAACGTTAATGTTAAGTTATGTGCTAACAAATTAAATGAAAATGTTTATGTTGGTGTGTCTATCTATATTATAGAGAGAAGGAGGAAAAAAAATAAATATATATATATAAATTATATTTGATCTAAAGATGTCCTTACTAATTTCTATGTGCTAAAATGTAAACACAATCAAACAAGTGCGAGGGGAAAAAAGAAGTTATAATTCGAATAACACTTTCACTTTACTGTATATTATTGAATATGGTGTGCAATTGAATTGATTATTGATACCCAATCAATTGCTGCTCATATATAAAGTCATTGATATCAATAATTACTGATTGATTTTTTCGGATAGATATTTTTAAAAACATAAATAAATTATTTTAGTTATATACTTTTATACATTTTTTAGCGTTAACAGTCAATTTTCAACTTCTTTAAACGTATACGAAGGGTTTAGTAACAGTAGATATCTCATTTTGATTAGCACCAAACCCACTTCTTTTGGTGGAATGTTATATTTATTTCGCAAATCGTTTCCATTTATAGGCAGCGTAAAAGTATAAAGGTCTAGCAAACAAGGTGTACGTCCCAACGTGGATCATATACTTGTGAAAGTGCTAATAATGTCTTGTACTTATGAAACTTGATAAGAAACATCGAATAAATGTCTAAGCTATATTATGTAATAAGTAAGTAATGTAACTTTATAGCACGACGCAAATGAATGTGCATTGTGTAGTGGAGCAAGAGCGTCTGCAAGGTGTATTTTGTTATCATCTGAGATAACATTTTAATCAGATGACAGCAACGTCAGCTGTTGCGTACTGTCTTGCAAAATATGATATGAGCTAATCATATTTTTGACCACATGATAAATATTCACTGACAACTTCAGTCCATAAATGCACAAAGCATATAATCGTTCTTCTCACTGCACTTCTTCTTTGCGTGGCATCCCTTTTACGTTTTATTCATCCTAAGACTTCTACAAGCCTTAGACGTTAGTCAGATTTACATTTTTACTTTAACTGCTGTCTTGTCTGTAACTAGTTTACTCACCTCGACGGAAAAAGGGCAGAGTTATTATGAATATTGTTAACGCAATCTGCTACTCGTCTTGGTGCACTGGCACGAATGGCTTGTTAGCAACATTTTCTTCACGTAAATTATTACAATTCTATGAACGACTAATCAGTGGCACAATTATCGTACACAGCTATAGAGTTTGTGCTACCTTTAGTTTTTTTGCAGCAGTGCTGTCATAATAATCTGTCATGCGTACACAACGTTCAACCTAAGGAGTGATAGTACGTTTTCCTATCTTATCCTTTACATAAAATTACACCAACACAATTTTATCTAATAACTCAAGTTAATTTAGCTGCTCTATTGACTTTAATGGACACACGCTTGTAAGCATTTTAACAACTTCCTTGCCAATTCGTTCGCGTGAGACTTTTTTCTACATCGCCGTATAAATTTACTCTGACATACATTACCTAATAGAAGGATGAAGTGTAAATGATAATTTCCCTAGCTGTCCTACAAATCGTACTCCACGAAGAAGTCGGAGAGGATCATCACGAAACGTTTACGGTGGTGGTAGTGGACATCGAAGTATGCGCCTGTCAAGGTCGATTAATCCTGACGTGTAGTCCTATACCTGTTTAGTGTGCAAATTGTAAAACAATGCATTGACAGTAAAGTCACGTCGTTCTGCATCTTATTTAGGGCTAGCAGATCGCACTGAAGACGGAACACGTGAATGAGTGTTGCTGTAAACATCTGCACGAAGAGCACAAAACTCAACTGGCACATCACACACGCAAACAGTCGCAGTTTCAATGTGTTTTGATAATGCTGGGTTGGTGCGAATTACACTCACTGTTCGACCCTTTTAACCGTTAATCGTCTGATACTGTGCCACTGCGCGCGCAAATGCTTCACCACTTACTGTGACATGTTTTTGGTCATTTGCAGCAATTTGAGAAGACGCTTTTTACAAATGTGTTTCTAATGCGATGTCAATATCATTTGAGTGCATTCCTAACAACATATCACGCACTCAGCCCCCAGCAACACGGAGCACAACATTCAAGTGAAAATGTTCGTTTACAGTTAATAGATAATCAAAGACTTTCTGATGGGTTGCTGAAATGGTGCTAGTCATTGCAAGGTATTTGGGTGTGTAACTGCACATCACGAGAATGACAGAATATGCTAATCAGAAAAAAAAGGATGTGATTTCTGTAAATGTCTAACTAAATAAAAAAACCTGCTGAAGTGATATCAGATTTTAATTATGTAATCTTTGTTGCTATACCTTTTCGTAAAAAAATAAATAAATCAAAGTACACAACAAGTATGTGACACTATACGATTCAGAATATACGCAAATGTGTTATGAATTATTAGTATAACTACTTACACTGATATTGTAGAAGCACGAAGAAACAACACAGTAAACAACATACAAATAAATACATAATGAGGGATATTATTACAGATTATTATTTAAATAATTTGCATTGATTGAATAAAAGTTTCATGACATAAGTACATACACAAAAGATTTTTTGAAGAAAATCTAAGTTTACAGCTATCTGTAGACATTAACAAAGTTGCATACATTATTATATTTTTATTTTTAAAAAAAGTTAAAGATGGATCGAAGTGCTCAGTAAAATTGTAAATCAGAAAAAAAAAAGTTCAAAAAAGGTAAAACTTCTTATTTACATATTTTTTAATTAGTTAAGATCACTGCGAATAAAAGTTATTGTATTATACAATCAATAGCACAAGCTAAGATAGATAGATTTCAAGAAAAAATATATCTATGTAAAAATTATAACTGTATTTATTAGTAAAAAAAGAAACAAAAAAACCCAGCGAATTCTTGTATAAAAAAGCATTGTATTAACTTCTCTTTTTTTTACACTGAGTTGACGTACTAATTAATAAACAAATTATTATCACCTTTGATGTAATTACTTTTGCCCAATCGGTTTTGCTAAATATATTCTTGTATCTATGCTCGCTAATTGAAATCAATTTTTGTATTTGACAGCTACAAATGTGTGATGTTACGATTCTATAAAACTAATTCTTTTAGCGCGACAGCAGCTGCGTGACTGATGCAATTATTTGACAAGATAACATCGCTAACAATTCCTCCTTCATGGTAATTCTGTCTTAAAGCTTAACACAAGGACACAATCGATTTGTTGCGTAGTCCATTCTAAGAGAGATTAATCTATTTCAATTGTTTTGCTTGGTGTAAAATCTTTGTTAGTGGTAAAACTCCTTTATCGCCAAGGTAATTACTACTTAAATCAAGTGAAGTAATGCCAGTTGTACTGGCGTGATAACTACGTAAGACTTTTTTGAGTTAACTGTTGCACTTTACGTGTAATTAACTACAAGTATTCTCATACAATTATAACAGCTACTACTGTTGTAACTTATCAGCTTAATAAGCAGTAGCATTTTGTTTATTTGTGTGTCGAGGCAATTTACGCAATCGCGAAAACCTATTCACAAATTGCGATCTCGAACTTTTTGGTTGCATATTCAATCTGTGCAATAAATGTAAATTGTGAATGCAATTTTAGGTTTTTATACGTTTGATAGCAAAGTGACGATTACTAAATAACAAAATTTTACTATTAATTTTTATTAATAAATTTTTTCTTTTAATAATAGAAATCAAAAAGAGAATTTTACAAATATAAACACACATATTGTGTGAGTAGAATTACAATTCATATAATTGTAACTTGCAATTCTAACAAAAAAATATAAGGAGTTTTTCTTCTCACAAAAAGCAAAAAGTTAAGAGAGAAGATCTTAATTGCAATAATATATTTTCGTTATCGACAACACCACTATTAGATAGCTACAAATTTTTTTAAAAAATATTATATATATGTATGCATTCATTCGAACAGATGGAAAAAATGTTTAACACAACTTAAGGACAACCACTTAAATTATAAGAGATATATCATAATCATAGAACATACTTGCAAAATTGTTATAATACTTAAGCTTACATCAAAAATCGATTAAAACATATATGTGAACAATATCTGACACTTGGGATCAAGAAAATAAAAAATAAACAACTATTTCGATGATTAGATATTGGCTGAATAGGCACACCTAAAAAATATATATGTATAGTTTGTGTAACACACGTTTTCGATATCACAACGTTGAAATAGCTAATTTATTGTGTGCAAAGCTGTAGCCAGCTTTACTATATTTTCCAATCAAAGTACTTTTAGACAATCATTTTGTCATATGAAAAGAAAAAGTTTGTTTTCCTTGCAATATAATAAACAGCAAAACTCATTACTTCCGGAATGTATCAACTATTAAAATATACTATAAAAATAAATAAATAGATGAAATAATTTAACATTTTTGCACACTTTTGACTTTTCAATAAATTACGATAAAAGTAACTCAAATTTTACAAAAAAGAAGTTATAAATCGCATTCGTAACAACAACAACAACAACAACAACAACTGCAGTGATTACCTACAATTTTATTATTTTATTTTTGGGCAAAAACAAAAGTATTTTACACAATATTACTTGTCACGAAAGCAGTAAATTCTTTTATTTTTTTTAAATATAGACACACAAACTTGTATTAATTAAGTAAATAATCTTCCTCCAAACTTTTTCCTGTAATCTCAGTCCGACAAAAACGTAGTTTTCTTCTATAACATTTTCTTATTCTTAATAGTTTCACCATTGTGTAGGACATTTTGAACGGTTCATTTTGCCTGATGCATCCACGCATATATACTATTTATTTTGAGATGTTAATAAAGTGAAACACGCAAGCGCACACCCTGCAACTGTCAAACCAGCCAAAGCACCAACGTGTCGGAGAGCACTGTTTTTAGCCTTAACACCACGAGCATACGTGTTTTATTCATGACCAAGTGGCTCTTTAACTAATTGCATACCTAATTTGCGGCAACTTTGACGCAACATTATGATAAAAATTAAATAAAATTACAATAGTTGATTATAGTGTTGTGAAAACGTAAATAGTTAAACAAATTAGCTTAGCTAGTAAATACAGTTGTAATTATATTCCGTTAGTCAAGTGACTTGTTAAAATAACCTTGCGTTTTTGATCGAAATTTTTTTTTTGCAATGCAATAAAATTAAAGTTTTAATGAAAAATAATATCATGACAACGTTATTTACAGTTTACATAATAAATAATTGCAAATAAAAGTAAATAGATACGTAAAAGCTGGCACAAAATCGCGAACATTATGCCGATCAGGTGTGTTTTTCAAAGATTAATGTAATGTTTGTTTGATGTACTTTTAATCAAAGATGAACTTTATAGGAAAAAAAAAAAAAAAAAAAACTTTCACGTTCTTACGCGGAAAAAAAAGGAGATGTTGATAATTATATCAAACGTATATGGCTGATAAGTATAAGTATTGTTGTGTAAAAACACAAATCTAAGGAAAAGTTTTTAAAAAACTCAATTACTTATTAAGTTCACTCTTGCTGTTAACTCAAGTTCAATAGAAGCTAACGTAAAATGCGGTATTACTCGTACACAATATTTAATTAATTAGAAAACAGATTTGTATATCACTAAGAGCGATGTAATATTCACATATATATAATGCGTTTATCACTAAAGAGAAGAGTTATATAAAGGAAATTAATTTATTGCACAAATACTTTTTGGTCTCGTTTTTGTTATTATAAATGCGCAAATATATAAGTTCGTTTTGTCAAACGTACATGCCTGTTCTCCTTTATACTATATAAATTTAGAAAAAAAAATTTCTGGACATCTCGCTGAACGTGATCAAAACGATATATATATATATTAACATATATATATCTATATATATATTTCATAATTTTTGTAGTATAATTAGATATATATACTGTATATGTGTACATTCGAAAAAAAGGAAACGATTTGAAATATAATTAAACATTTTTATATACAATTAACCATGCTTTCTAGTATATTTATATATCATTTAAATTTACACGAACATACAAAAAGAAGAGAGTCAAATATAATGAGAAAAAAAATGTATATTTGCGGAGAAAAAAAAATGTAGCTATTTTAATATTGTTAATAATAACTTTAATTGTTACAAATACACACAAAAAAAAAAACAACGCAAACATAATCTTTGCATCGAAAATGTATGTACATACATAAAAAAACCCAACTAAATTGTAATTTGAAGCAGCTTTTGACGTTGGTTTTTTTAATTCATTTCAAGACGTAAAAAGTCAGAAATATATTTACAATACTGTCCACACTTTTTTTGTAAAGAAAAACAAATTTTAATGTTATTCGCACATACACACACATATATATATATATATATATTCAATAATTGCACATCACAAAAAAGGCAAATTCAATAGTAAAGTCATAAAACAAACTAGGTGAGATAAAAAAAAGACTGAGAAAGAGGTAAGTAGTTTTGTATTGCACATGCACGCTTCAGATGATAAAAAAAGGGAGAAAATAAGGTCTGTGACTTGCATATCGTAACAGATGTGTATTTAGAAATAACATTCAAAACGTTTTTATTACTCACATATATTGATGAAAAATGAAATGTAGTTAATAAACTATGATGTATTATAAAAAAAAATTGTTTAAATTTAATTTATTTTATTTAATTACGATGCGTGTGTATCAATGCTGACGATATTTTTTGCAGGTGAGCTATTAAATCTAGATAACGCACCTTTGCCTTTTGCACTGCTCAGAACGTTGGCCTGTGGTGCAATGGCAGGATCACTGCTTTTGATGTCCTTTGTCATTGGACTGTCTAAAGGAGATGTTGCTTGTGCTGCTTTGCTTACACTTCCTGTAGAAGATAACGCTGAGCTACTCTTCTTGTCCCAGTCAAATACATTGTCGATTTTCTCTGGTGGTTGCATTTCCTAGAGAATCGATCGCAACAGCACGTGACACATTTCGTATTGTGGTGTCTACGTAAAGCTCATGTTACGTGCGTAATATAGCATATCGACAAATTGTCGTGGACATTTATTACATATTTCCTCCGGTTTAAGCTGAGACTTTATCTCACCAATTCGTTTTTCTTTGGCTTGATGATCTTTTATATTAAGACCGGATCACGGTAAAACACCGCGATACATGTATATCATAATGTAAACAAGTTGTTAAATGTCATCTCGACGACTTTGAGAAAACCCTTGATGTGTTCGCAACGACGCAAAACGTGATGTCCCAAGAAAACTCACACCACTTTGCATTTATCGATGCGTGCCATCAGGAAGCAAATATTTTGAGCTAAGACCAAAGTCAATTAGGAAAATGCGATGTGAGTTAGCTGCATTTCCGAGAAGAAAATTGTCTGTTTTCAAGTCACGATGAACATACCCTACTGAATGTATGTATTATAATCGTGTAAGCATTTGATCAGCTAACATCACAGTAGTTTTCAAAGAAAAATGACCGAGTTTACGATGCATGTCCTCAAGCGAGGGTCCGTGCAACGTCATTATCAACATACGGTAACTTCCATCTTGACCGTAGTACTTTAATGTTGCAATTCCCGCAATGCCATCCGCTGTAGGTTTCTTTTGTATGTCCTGCATAACACACGCCTCTCTAAATAAGAAAGAATCTTTTCCTGTACTTTTCTCCATCTTTATCGCGACAGGCTATCCAGTGGCAGTGTGTAGACCTTAATAGACCTCTCCAAATCCACCTTTGCCCAGTAAGCGTTTTAAAATAAACTTACCCTCAAATATCGATCGCTTTTTGGGTGGCACAGATGAAGACGACATTTGAGTTATTCAGATGAAAATAAGGCTAGTGATAAAATCTGAATGAATTATATATATTCAATCTTGACGATGAACAAAGATAAGTTTGTTTGGTTCACGTGGTAGTGTAAAATGTACTATATATTTGACGTATATTTGTAACAGTCACAAAGAAAAATATAGTATATACAGCTTTGTATTTGATTTTAAGAATTTAATAGTAAAAATATATGTATACTAATTATAAATTAATATTTGTAAATATATATATAATTTAGCTATATTGTAAAGCTGTGTATTAATTTTTACCAGTGATTTTATGCTATATATACAAGTAGTATTGGAAAAATCTTGTTGTTAATATTATATGTTACGAATTCTGAATGCCAAAGTTAAGAAGAGATATATTAACGAAATTTGATTTTGATAATTATTTTTAAAAAAAGCAAATATGTTTTGTATACTGATGGAAACAACGTTTATACACTTTTATAAGTATAAGAAGTGGAAACTAAAAAAAGCTTTTGTTAATATTTTATGCGGGAAAAAAAGAAAGGAAGCTAGCACTATTTATAAGTATATATCTATCTTATAGTCAAATAATATGTATGTAAATTATTAACTTTGATGTGGAAAATAAATATCAAAGTAGTAGAAGTGTTAGTAGCCCGTGCACAGTAAGTTATATTAAATCAGAACAAGTAAAAGTTGAATTTGTATTAACAAGTAAATACGCACAATTCCTTTGTTAATTTCTGATCAAAATGTTGAAAAGTGCAAACACAACTAAAAAAGACAGGAAGAGAGAAGAAGAGAGAGAGAGAGAGAGAGAAAGACGAAGGATGAAAGATAGTGAAAGCCAAAAAAAATATGTGTTTTTCTTTTGAAGAAAAGAAGTAATGATTAGAAATATAAATAAAAGAAGATATAATTATATCAATGCTTCCTTGGTATTAAAATTTAAAAAAAAACACAACAAAACTGAGAAAAAAACCCTAAAGATTTTGTTGACAACCTAACTTTTTTACTTATAATTTAATAAAATAAATCGAAGTGGTAAAGTTAAAAGATAAACTTTACACTGTTGTTGTAGAAAAAAAAATTTGAACCTGTATTATGTCGATTAATTTACTGATTTTTTTAACTAATATGTGATTTTTGTGATAATTATTTTAAACATAAATATTGTAATTCTTTGCGTAACAAGTGTAAGCGAAATGTATAACTTTTGGCGTAATCAAAATATGTGAGTTTGATATAATTTTATTAAAAAAAAAGAGAGATGTCGAAAATATGGAAAGATGAGTAATGTGAGTTGTTGTGAATAAAGTCAACTATTATTGGTTTCACGAAGTTAAAAAGATTATATTTTAATTATAATATTTTTTTTGTAAAAGTTAAAATTAGTGAGAAAGAATAAGTAATAGAGTTTGTGAAGTAGTACAATAGCATTCAGCCGCATTATAAATGTACCATCATATTTGATTTTTTACATTTTCTTATTTTTTTCAGAAAAAAAATTTATAATTTATAAATATCATAAGGTAAAAAGGAAACTTAAATGTTTAATAATCAAAAACAAAAAATATTTGTTAGCTAAATATTATATTTAATTTATACATTTATTGCCAAATATAAAGTTAACTTAAATGTTTACGCAGAATATATATTCTCACTGTTCTTTTTTGTGAATAATTAGTAATAATTTATTTTAAAACATTTTTTCTGTGAGAAGAGTTATTGGTTATTTTCATATTCGATTGTCAAGGAGAAAAAATATATATATCGTGATAAGCTTTTTTTTTCTAAAATAAGACTGATCATTCGTACTTGCATATACATCATAAAATTTATTTTAAAAAAAAAATAAATTTAAAAATAATATAAAAAGATTATTAGTTACGTTCGAACAATTAGATGGCAAAATACGACGCATCGTGTTTGACAAGATATATTCTCATATATACATGCTAATTTTGATTTGTTCATAACAAATCCTATCATACATATCAAATAAAATAACTATATTTAATATGTGTATTATTATTTTCTTCTAATTTGAATCAAAGTATCATAAAATTTTATTTAACCACAATTTATTTACAACTTTTTTCTAAAGAAATTACCAATCATATTCTTAACGTATTTAATTGAAAGCAGTGAAACACTATATTCACTTAACTTATATGTAGATTTATATAAATACGTAAATATTTATGTACATTAAGATAATTGGTAACTCCACGGTGCAGCTTACAGTAATAAATTGTGTATTTTGTTGACTTTATATATTCATTTACATAACCACTATTTAAAAAGGCAATCTTTTACCTTTCTAATGTTCATCAAACTTATGCACTTTGAACTCATTAAACACGTAAATCATTTTATACCTAACTTGCAAAAAAAAAAAAAAAAATATGTCGAACAAATAACATAGCTTGTAATCAAGATATAAGCAAATAAATTTTAATTTTATTTGTTAAAAGTGTTATAATAATAATCTATCCATTTTTTTATCCAATAAAATTTATCAGATTAGTTACTTATTTTTTGAGTGATGTTTCTTTAAGCATTTGCAAAAGACCTGGCCAATGTACAATTGGTATGCGCAAATCTACGCGATAGAAATCAGCGGTATTCAAAGTTGACATCTTCAACAGCTTACACATCTTTTCCTTTTCGTTGTTCGGATTTGTATTAGCGTTATTATTATTATTGTTACCACAATTATCTTTCTTGTCTATTGAAATAGATTCACCCAAACTATTTACAGTAAACGAGCTCTGCTGAGTTAAATTAGAAACGCTATCAAAATCATCATCATCATCTGCGAGCTAAGCTCAGTTTTTATTTTTTATGTTGATTAATAATGCTTGTTTAGGACTGTTTTGCATTCGGAAAAGTTATAACAATTTGTGGTGCGTGTTAGCATAAATTTTAGCCTTTTTACTCAAGTTGTCATATTAATCCTTCAAAAACGAATACAAATGATCAATATCGATTTAAGTTCTGGTAAGTACTATATTACGAGTATTGTTAATACATAACGACAACAGAGTAGGGAAAAATATGTGCCTGGCAGCAGAAAAATAATTGCCTGGCAGCATATTAATTATCACATTGATCAAAGAACGGGATTAGCCTCAGCCAAATATTTATTGTATTTGCTCATCATCTAAGCAAATATATCCTATCAGCAGCAGCACCTCATGTAATGTTGCACGCAAAGGATAGCGTTTTCCACCAAGTAAATAAGCACTTTTTGACGTGATCGTACTATTACAACTGCTATCGCTAACGATATTTATTTTCTTGAGCTACGGTAGTTGCGGAATATTCTAGTGCGCTATACCAAATCGTATTGCTTCGTTAAACGAGTTGCTGCAAAAATGTGCATTTGACGAACAAGGAGTAACAATGTGATGGTCAACGTCTGCATTAACAGGTTAAATAGTATCATCGTGTATAGACTAAAAATATTCACAATTATCTGCAAAAAATGCAAATATTTTGTTAAGAATGTTGTAAAGTTACATTCTAGTAAAGTAAACTTCTCTCTCGTCATTCACCACAGTGTTCTACTATATTCTATTTACATCAAGAACATTCTATTTTTTTTCGCTATGTTATTTGTCGCTTTTTTATTGTTGACATTGTTTTGTTAGTTCTACGCAATTTTGTCCATTTGCACTCATTGTACCGTTAACACTAATTAGCCATTTTTTTTCTCCTCTATCGTGAAAACTTTTTTGTAATTAGGCCAGCTGTCAGCGTGCAAGTATATTCAACGTGTGAAATATCAAGTACACTAATCACATTGTGATGCATGAAAACGTTTATTCAGCATTAACCACATCGTTCATTAGCTACTATTTCTGTAATTGATTATCTTTCTACAACCGATTGTTAACTTCGGAAGGTTTATTGTTTACAATAAATTGTAAGAGAGATAACAAACTTGTGCTTGTAATTGCTAAAAAGTTTTTTGGCATACTATTTGTTTTACGTTTACTCTGCGCAGATATTCATATGTAAAATAAATATAGTGTACTATATATTAGTTAAATTTACTATTATCGCACAGATTTCAACTGCAAGATCGAATTGCACAAACAGTAAAAGTTAACCGCTTCTAAATTAAACAAAAGTTGATCGCGCACCACAAACATTTTGTTTACACCTCGTTGACACTATATTAGCGTTTGTGATAGTGCAGTAGTTAATAAATGTAGTAACATGCATACTATTTAACAACTAAAATAATATCGCTAGAAGTAGCAATCTGTTTTATCATGATTAATAATTGCAACTTTATTATTGTTAAAAACATTATTGCTGTTGTTGACGTTGTTGCTGTTGGTGTTAGCGTTGGCATTTTTATCACAATCTATGCTTGATGTAGTTGGTTTAACGCGTCTTGCTTCGTAATTACTAGCGTTTTTAACAAATTAACGAATGCTCAAAGCTATTAGTACATCACACCCACTTTTCACAAAATACTAGACATTTGCACAACGCGTCTATTTATTAGTTAGCAGTTTACAAAGAAATGTGCATGCTAGCTAAACTGTTTTGTTTGCTTTACACTTGCCACTTTCAATGACAATCCTACTTAATAAGTCCATCCCATTATTATATCGAACGTACTAATAATCTAGTTAGCTCAACTGCGATAAAGATAAAATGTTTTGCAATGGGTGATTACACTGATTTCAGTTTTGAGTATTAGATGCTGTACTTAGACGGCTAAAAAACGGACGCAATCTGCTTCGATTGAGATCTTTTGGTGATAACAAGCATTACTTTTTGTAATTGTCCACAAACGTTGACGATTGACGCATAGACGACGATGCAAATTTGTTCAATCGTTGGATCAGCACTTATTCCTACTTGTAACATATCGTAGTTTTATAATTATCACCTTTTGTGTTTATCGTATCAGTTTTTTACGTAATTTTCAATTATTATTATATATGATGTGACAATTGCTTTTCAGAAACACGTTACTTTTGTTATAACTGCGTTTCATTAACATTAGTGTTACTATTATACTGCTTTACTAATTCTACGTTTGTGCCACTACTTCTACGCTAACGTCGCATCTGTGCTTCCCGGTGTTTTTGTTGTTACACTTCTAATTTTTTCTTCATTTGCTCACGCTGCTATTCACGCAATTGAGCACTCGCTTGTAACTTTAATTACACTTTTCGACTAAGTGCTTCGGTTTAGGCGTTAGCATCGATGTGGTGTTGGTGTACTTTCTTTTCCCACTACTACAAACGCTGTTGTTTGACCTACAAATCTTTTTGACGCTGCTACTCCGCCCTGCGCAGCGTTTCTTGTCGTTGCATTTATCTCTGCTGTTGTCTCTCAATTCGTTACTGACTAAAGAAGCGGCGTCGCTATGCTGCAGCCATCGCAGCTTACTCATGCTCATGAATTACTCGTTGGCGTTCTTCACGCTTTTGTTACTGTATATGTTAAATTTAACTCATTTTACGATCTAGTAATAACATCTTGGTCTGCTGCCTTAGCTCATTTGTAAAACGCACCTCATCCACACGTGAGTGAGCACGATGCGCTTTGGAAATGGTTTGCTACCGTGCAGCAGCAACTCTGCGCAAACTACATTACATTCGATTTTAAGCTTACACACGTTGTTTCTACTACACCGCTTCTCTGCGAGCACGGGCACGTGAACTACGTTATTCAGCTGCCTACGACTTCATTCTAATTTCGTTTATATGCTACAATCGCCGCTACTCAGCTCGACGTTGACGTTATTCGCTGCGTAATGCCGAAGCATGCCGTATTGCTTCGACATCGTTTGAACTACCACTTCCTAGACGTGTTAATGGCGCTCGCTTTGGTGATGACCTTTTACGGCGCAAAACAGCATCTAAATACGTACGTTTCGTATTGGCAGTGTGAGTATTGACAGGACTACGACACGGTGACTTTGTTTATGAACTGATATGTATGCCTTCACTATTTACACTACAATTATTGATATCAGTATTATCACTATTGTTAACACCTTAACTTTATTGACTTGTGATCGTATTACTTCTTTGTTACCTATTACATAACGTTGTCAGTTGTGTGGGTATTTTCCTTTGCAAATCTCTAGTTTATTTGGCATCACTATTACTGTTTACATCATTCTCAACAACCACTTAATCTCTACTCTACTTAACAATTGATACAATTTTAGAAGTGGCAGCTAATGAGTCAGCACTATCATTTTCTTATTTAGTTTGATTTGGTGCAATCCGCTGCGCTGAATTATTATTTTCTTAGATTTGTTAACACACCTGCGTTTCGTCCTAATCATGAACATCAACTTTAGTTTTCAACCGCTTAATCTATTACATGTTTTATAAACACTTGTGAGTTAGCATTATATATTCATCAACATTGAAGTTATCAGCACTATTTTTTTATAAAGATTTAGAAAGTGTATTTAGTGCTTGTGTTAATTCCTGCAACACTTTTTCAGAACATTACTTTTTTTTCACGAGATCATTTTTTTACTAGTTAAACACACCGTTTGCTTAATTTTATACACCGGCTTACAAAAATGTTTTCTATAACTTTATATTGTTCAAGTTTGACATCATTGAATAAGGTTACAAAAATATTATTTTTAGTATATAAAAAGAAAAAAAAATTTATGAGTATCAAGCAAGATTAAAACGTAGAGCCTTTTGCAGTGATGAAGTGCTAGGAAAGTATTATTTAATGATATGTATTGATTATCTTTCTGCTAAAACTTGACTGTAATACTTAATGTGAAATTTGAAAAAAAATAATTTATTTA
This sequence comes from Blastocrithidia nonstop, assembly GCA_028554745.1. NCBI lineage: Eukaryota > Euglenozoa > Kinetoplastea > Trypanosomatida > Trypanosomatidae > Blastocrithidia > Blastocrithidia nonstop. The sequence goes on from JAQOTN010000010.1 coordinate 242,659, forward strand.
AAAATATTTCATGGCAACACTTTTACTATTTTCATTTTAGACCTGCAGTACATAGTTATATCAATATTAATTAGTGACGTATATTACATCAACCATAGAAGTCAGCTTACAAATATTTTGTATGTGACAAAAAGTAAAAGAGTTATCTAGTATGTGATGTGACATGATATTTTTCTTTAAAATAAATGTGTTGAAACTTAAAATGCAATATCTATAAAAATATCATATTTTTTTTGTAATAGTGAATCAAATGTATTTCGCAAACTTAAGTGCATACAAGCAAAAATTTTCTCTCGATTTTTATTTATACTTGTACACAAATTGTTAAGAAGATTGCTGAATATCAAAATCTTTTAGTTTTACTAGATAATTGACGAAACAATAAACATATAATATGATAGCATATAATGTAACAAAGAGAAATAATTATTTGTTATCTGATTTGCTTGCCTCTGATTTGAATAATTTTTAAATAAATAAACAAAAGCGATGAACAAATAAGTTTAATTAGCTGACATTGAACGATCGTATCTAAATTGCTATATAAATTTTATGCAAACATGAAGATCAAGACATAACGTGTACTGTTGTCGTTGGACGATACAATTTTTTGTTAACGCACTCTGTTTCTTCTACTGAATACTGAATAAAGTTTAAAAAAAATTGAATATATACAAAATATGTTTTAGAAGTGTTACAACATGCATTACTGTTTTTTTTGAAATTACATACGCGTCAGTGCAGAAATTTTTAAAATTTCTGAAAATGTAATAGCAGTATGTTCACATGTAAACTCGAAACTAAAGGTAAATGTGGAAAAGCGATCATCAAAATGTCATATGTACAATCGTAATGTTATTTAGCATCTTTTTTTTCGCAAATGCAAACTTTTGACGTTTCTCTTTATATATGCATTTACTAATTAAATACAATGATAATTAACACATAATTGTTAAACAGTTTTTAAATGTGTCTACCACTAAACAAATGCTGAAATTGAAGAATGCAATATTATTTTGAAGTAATGACAAAAATGGCATGCTTTCTTATTTGTACTGATAAAATTTTGTTCTTCTTACTTATAGTAGTTACAAATACGAACATGCTCTTTAGTGCCATGACTAAAGTTTTAGATGTAATTGATAGTCTTGCAGGTTGATAAAAAAGAAAATGTAACACGGTTATGTCAGTTTTACTGCATGCAATAAAGATTGGTGGAAGATTATATATTAAAACATTAAATGCAAAACAAAGTGCACTAATAAGAAAATATATTGTTCATTTACAAAAAAAAATAAAAAATAAAGTGAGAATTTTCTTTTCAAATCAAATGTAGCTAAAAAAACAAGTTGTTAAAAATACATTTTACTTTGATTTGTTTAAAAGCATTTGTTATGCACAATACCTGGACCAACTTCATCATACTCGCTTTTCTTGATCCACATCGTCTGAAAAGTGGTTAATGATGACAATATCGAGCCACCAATCCACACACTGTATTTTCGTTCAGGAGGAGCAACAACTTTGGGTTTTATAGACGATGGAGCTAATTTACTAATCTACTTTGTTAAGCGTTCCATTGTATTAGGAAACATTGTAGAACCACCTGACAACACAATATTGCTATACAACTATCTTCGAACGTCAATGTCACACTTGTTAATTGACTGAAATACCATATCATGAAATCCAGGAGCTTCATCTAAGCCAATCAAAGAAGGCTTGAACAACGCTTCAGGACAACGAAAACGTTGTGTACCCACCATCATTATGTTACCATCAGGTAATTAAAAAGGCTCTTATTTTGCACATTTCGCATTATTAGCCATCTCTTCATCAAAATCGAGTGCAACATAACAAAGCTGCTCTTTCACGCTCCGTACAATCTACTTCTCTGCAGTGGTTGTGAATGTCATACCTGTTTCCATCATTAATTTCATTAGATACTACGTCAAGTCACGCCCTGCCATGTCTACTCGACGAATAGCATGTGGTAATGAATAGCCTTCGTAGATTGGTACCGTATGTGTTACTCCATCTCCTGCATCAAGAACAATACCAGTCACGCGACCAGATGAATACAATGAAAGTACAGCTTGAATGCCGACATACATAGCAGGCACGTTAAACGTTTCAAACATAATCTGTGTCATTTTTTCTCTGTTGGCTTTTGGGTTCATTGGTGCTTCAGTCAAAAGAACATTATGTTGTTAAGGATTGATACGAAGAGCATTGTAAAAAGTATGATGCCATATTTTCTACATGTCATCCCAATTAGTTACAATACCGTGTTCAATCGGATATTTGAGTGTGAGAACACCGCGTTTGGCTTGTGCTTCATCGCCTACGTAGACTTTTTTATTTGCACTTCCCATCATAGCTTGTTGATTTTTGGGTCGTCCAACGATTGACGGTAGAACGTGGCGTGGAGCATCATCACCGGAAAATCCTGCTTTAACAACTCCAGATCCGTTATCACAAACTATAGAAGCTTGTTATTAGTCTGACATTTCTATATATCGAATAACAATAAAAAACAAACTTTTAAGTCACAAAAATGCTTTGAATATATATGTATAAGATGTTATACAAGCTTAATTGTAATGCTTTGTATTGATGAATGCTGAAAATTTTTATTCAAAATTAAAATGTAATCACTAAAATAAATTTAATTACACCTATAGTCGCAAAACAAGGTTATATGTGTGAATCATTAATTAAAAGCAAACATTGATTTTATAAACGTTAAAGGTTACAACATCACAATAGTTGGCAGTATATCAAATAAAATATTGATTAAAAAAACATATTATGGCGTATATAAACATTATTGTGAACCATTCTAAAGTAAGTAGTGTAGGAAGTGCCGCATTTAATTCTTCGTTCAATGTTGCTAATGTAAATGTTTTACTGCACACCGTAATAGTGATGTAAAAAATTGTTAAAGCAATAAACACTACCATGAGTGTATTTGAAGAATTATACAAAGATGCAACGTCAAGAAGTATTTAGACAAAGTAGAGTATTGAGGGCAACAATGATGTAGTTAACAGTAACAACAATACTGAAGTTACCGAAGCTACAAGTAATGATATAGAAAATGGAAACAAAAATGATAACATCAGTGACTAGTATTGTGTCAAAGTTGAGCAGCCCAGTTTGGCACAATGGATCGCATTTGTTCTACATAAACGGAAAAAGGAAATAAAGTAAAGAAGTATATAAATACGTAATAAATCAAAACATAAAAATTGCACATCTTAAATAAAAATATCTTTTTCTCTATTCTTTTTCCATTAAAACAATATTTATTAAACAATAGGTGATGATTGAATTAACTTGAAGTATGAATAAACATGTTTGTTTTTATTGATATAATGCAAATCTATTCACACATTGTAGTTTATTTTAGCTACAAGCAGACTAGTTACCTTGATGACAATTAAGTTTGAGAAAATGAGGAAAATAATAGCTGAGCTGATCTGTTAATTTACATTGATTAAAGCTGAATAGCTGAAGCTGTCACATTGTAAAATGACTTTTTAATGTGTTAGCAAAATGTCACTATATTTTATTGATTGTGTTCGATTAAGTATGGTTGTATGTATCAAATACAATGACAACAGTCATTATAAATAAAATAAACTTTTTTATGCTTTTTGTACAAATATCTGCCACAATTATTCTGTATAAATAGTTGCTGATGAATTATACCAAATATTTATGCAAATGCAAAAATAAGTGATATTGTCATAAAGAGCAAAAAATGTTGAAAATAATTTACTGATGTATGATGTAATGTGTGTACTTTATTTTTATTATTTAGGTCATAG